>NETT01000024.1:66075-85164 GCA_003449175.1 Ceratocystis smalleyi | reverse complement strand
GGGGGGGGCGTGCAAGTAGGTGGCCATGAGGCGGGGTTGGCAGCCTTTTAAAAGCCCGGTAGGCGTCTTAGCGAAGAACGAGACAGAAACGATGTATTCCCAGGGTGAGTCAGGGAAAACCTGCAGATAGGAAAAATTACGAGACTATAGCCAAGGAGAACACTGGGAAGAAAAGAAAGAAAGAAAAAAAAAAGGGAAGAACAACGATAATGATCCTCTTTGCACTCAACAAAGAGAACAAANCAAGGCTGACCACCGGCTTCGGACGAGCGAAGTATGTATGCTCCCAAGCAAGCTTGTTACTCGCCTTCTTCCAGTAGTCGTCAAGAAAAAAAAAAAAAAGAAAAAGAAAAAAAGAAAAAAAAACAAGGGTAAAAATAAAAGACTACATGAAATAATAGACGGGCCTCAATAAACACAAGAGGAAGAGAAAACAGCAAAGAAAAGAAAGAAAGAAAAAAAAAAGGGAAGAACAACGATAATGATCCTCTTTGCACTCAACAAAGAGAACAAAGAGCAGAGGGCCATCAGAATTTGTTGCCCATCAGATGGCAGACCGCAATACCTCCTAAATCTCAGGATCCCATTCAGCCAGAGCCTGGGGCCGAGTCAGGCAAACTACACCCATGAGACCGAGGCTCTAGCAAATCGTGCTATCCTCCATATAGCCGCCTAAAGACGACAAGGAGGGGGAATGGGGAAAAGATGCTGGTCATTTGCTGCAGTGACAAGTATCGATCGTCTGTCATGTGCAGCATGTGACGCCCGCAACATGGTTATCGCATTTGTTCTTTGCTGTCAAGCACGAGAAATTCGCAGGCCTTTTTTGAGCCACCCACTAGACTGAACTGTCCTTATTTCTACCCCGAAGGTGATGGCGTAGACATAGACATCTATACATTGGCCAGTAACAGCATTTTCCTATATGAAAATTGCCGATTCAACCCCGCCTAGGCCCCCAACGCCAAGCTCATTTGGGAGAAGCATTGACTTCTAAAGAGTTTCTTGGGGGCCGCTTTTATTGCAAGTCTGGCTAGGTCAAGTTCCCAATAGCAATCAGATAGACGCTGCTCTTTTTTTCTTTCTGGGGGAGGGGAGGACGGTAATCCGTAAGGTGCAGAGCAGCTGCTCGTAAACTATCAAGCAAGGGATGTCAATGACGCCCTTCTGCTCTATTGCACTTTGGAGGGGAGGATGGGGGCTATCCAGCCAATCCTCTAGGCAATCAATGACGGATAAGGCAAGGCATTGGCCCATTTGCTACCCCTCCAGTGACAACGCAGCCAACACCGAGTAGCTTGAGATGGCCTTGTGGGCATGGGGGGTTAGGCTTTTATCCATAAGCTTGATTGTTCTATGGCCCTGTTTTTCTCGGGCTATATACGGTGAGGCTTCAGGGAAAGGGGCAATCTGAGCAATCTGGACGGGAGCTGTCTAGGGATCTTGGTGCATCTTCTCAATGTTCTTGCACGCCAAGTGTGCTTGCTGCTGAAAGCGTAGCCGCAGATCGGGCAGCCAGCCAGGCCAATATCATGGAGTTGTTGATTTATACACACGTCACATGTCTGTAGGAAGGCTCTTGCAGACATGATGCTAGACAAGTACATGGCACTCATATCAGCCCAGACACTTCTTTCGAGTATTTGCCAGTGCACGACGAGACAACAGAGGTAAGAGTAAAGCCAAGTCGGTGTCTTTGTTTTAGGCGTGTATGCCTGGCCCTCCTAGGCTTTTTGAAAGCAGTCGTGTCCCATGTCTTTGTAAGAGTTTTAGTGGCCCAAGCAGCCTAGAACTAGCGCATGGCAGTTCTGAATAGCTACGCTAAAGCTTAATGTAGGTGGCAATATCACATATCATGGAGCTGTATCTCGGTCAAAAGGGTAGGAGAGGGAAAGTGTGTGGAAGCCTATACTGCACATATCTGCAATTGGATAGAAGCACTCGGTTAAGGCATCAGAAGGTATGCTTGGCTTTGATATCACAAGACCTGCAAGGCCCAATCTCTGCCGGGAACAGTTTGGAATTGCAAGTTTTAGTGGAGGACAAACGTATGGCAGCTCAGGTTCTTGCTCTTCGACATTCAACCAAGCAAAGATAAAGCCCCCCAGAAGCACTAGTACAATATTTCGTAGCTGCAAATTGTCAGCAGTCTCGATTACTTACGGACCACATGGGAACCCATTGCAAGACCAGCACTACCATAGTTGATGCCCTCTGCTGTATTTCCAAATCATGCAACTAACACAAGCCACTAGACGGGCAGCACCCGCTGTTTGGTCCGCCGGTCGTTCGTTTATGTGTTGGTTGGATTCAATCGAGTTCGTGTTGAGGCAGGCTGGTTGGTTGGAATCAAGGTTAGGTTTGAACTACAAAATTTTACCCCCGCTAGGTTTTGTCCTAAAAAGGCAGTTTTGCAGCACATGAAGAAGTGAAGAAATATATGTGGAGACGTGCCTTGCTAAGCTTTATAGCAAATTTCTCTGAGAGGTCACATGAACATCCAAATACAATGAACGCTGCATGTGTGGCTGCAAGAAGGAAAGAGAATGGAGAGGGATTAGGGATTGTTTACAGAAGGACGGGTAAGTAGGGGAGCGGAAAGCAAGAGGAAGCCACCGGAGACAGTAGGAGAAGCTGAACTAGACTGAAAACTGGGGGGTGTACAAAGTGAAAGAAGGCACAAAAGTTGACTTGAAGCTTGGCGAGGATCGTGAGATTTGTAAGAGAAATGGAGAGTTGGCCGGGGGTAGAAAAAGGTGGGGGCTGTCTATTTTTTCTTACAGCAGGGAAGTTTTTTTTCTTCCCTCTGGTTTCCTACAAAAAGCCCAAGGCAGGAAGAAAGGGGAAGGAAAAAGCAAATTGAGGCCCATGAGGGACAAAGCAGGGCCGGCCATGTCCTGCAAGACGAGAGAGACATGGAGGGCGGGCGAGGCCTGGATATGGATCTGGATAGATACCAGAGAAGCACAGAATGGGAAACCAGGAAACCAAAAAACAAACGTAAGACAAGGCTATTGTCAGCAAAAATGGGGGGATAAGAACTCAACAAAATGGAAAAGCAAGTAAGGCGTTGATGGTAAATAGTGAGGGAAAAAAATGAAAAAAGCAAACCAGACGGAGGCTCCTAGGAGTAGTAGTAATAACAGAGCTGCTATAGCCAGGCGGTACGTAAAGCGCAGCGTAGATAAAGCGGTGAAAGAAAAGTAATGGAAAGAAAAATCAATAATCAATAAATTCAGACACAAAGTGTTTCTTGGCAGCCCCAAGTATCATCAATCAAACTCCAATACAAACATCACACAGTATACAGCGCGCAACACGACACACACAACACACAATACGGGGCAGCGCACACAGCATGACACCCATTTCGCTGAGAATCGTCGGCTTTAAGACGGGGGTGGAAATCTCCCTGGAAAGCCGAGCCCGAGCTCGCCAAGCCCGAACAAAGCCAAGCGTCGCCCGACCACACTACACTACAGGGAATTACATAATCACACGCATACATGCACATTGAATAGTATCAAGGATGGAACTGTTGCAATACAAGACGAGGCTCGTCTTTTCCTATTGTATTTTCTCGGTATGTTTTTGCTGTGAAGCAAAAATAAGACGAAATAAATGAAAAATAAAACCATAGTGACTCGACCAAGCCCTTGCCCAGTGGTATGTTACTGGGAGAGTGGGAGAATATAAATAAACGACTCGAACAAAGCGAGGTATGCAAATGATATCCCAAAATCCGACAAGTCCTCCCAAAGCAAGAAAAAGCAAAGAAAATAGGTGTCCCAGGGTTCGTGAAACAGAATTGCCTACTCGGCAGGCAAAACGGGACCCGGTACTGTAATATGAATAGAATAACGGCTCTCTTCTAGTTAAGTAGAAGAGAGCAATGAAACGCCTTTGTCCAGATGCAAGTGTTGGTTGAAACGGGGATAAAAAAATAGACAACAGAAATGAAAAAGAAAAATAACAATGGTGCAGATATGCACTCGGTCCTAGGATCCCGTAGCCTGGTCTCCAAAGATACAAAAACAAGTCATAAGACGTCAAGTGCAGAAATAATGCACTGAATAGTGTATAACAAGCAGCAGCGAAGCAGGCAGATGTATGCAAGAGTAGAGAGCAAAAGTGAAATGAAGAGAGGAGATGGAAAAAAGAAAGAAAAAAAAGAGAGCTAGGAGCAACAAGGTTCTGTATGCTACTGTCTAGTAGACAGACACATTGCTCACTAACCTTGACGGGCTCCGCGGCGGCACCGTCAGGAACAGAGATTCCTTGCCGCTGCTTTTGCTGCTGGAACGGTAGATATCAATGATGGCTGTGGGCGGCGATGGAGGCATGTCGGCCTCGTCGTCCGAGGCGTCGTCAAGTTCGCAGTCCAGGGCCAGCTCGGGCGGAGACCCGGAAGCACTGCCGCTGTGCGAAGGTGTGCGAACCAGGCCCAGCTGCGACAGGTCCTCGTCGTCGTCATCGTCAAACTCGGAGTCGGATTCAGAGTCGGATTCAACAGCAGAAATAGTTACGACCGACGGCGGGAACGGTCCAGCGATGGCGTTCTTGGGCTTGCGTTGGAGTGAAGAAGAGGTTTCGGGAATGTGGTCGGCAAAATCTTCGTCGTCACTCTCCTCCTCGTCCTCGGTGGAGGACACATCCCAGTCGTCTGAAGATGAATCAGAGTCAGAGTCGCCTTGGCTGGCGTACTGGTCGGCCCACTGGATGTGGCGGGCCTGTGAGGGAGAAGTGGATGTAGCAGAGGCTGATTTGCTGCTCGGCTCTGGCGAGTTGTGGTACCAGGTCTCCTGCTCGCGCTCGGCCTCGGCAAGCTCCAGCATCAGAGTATCCAAAAGGTTGGCGTGGCCAACGAGCACGCGGAGGTTGTGGTCGGAGCGAGAGGCTTCGGCCCCAAGCTTTGAACGGGCACGGTGGGCCAAGTAGTAGGTTTGAGTCATGGACATAGTAGAACGGTTGACAGACACAGGGGAGACTGAAGACACAGAGGAGACTGACGAAGCAGGAGATGTGAAGTCGGCGGATGAAGACGACGCCAGAGGACTAGAGCGGACTGGTTTGGATGATGAAGAGATCATTGTGGAGAAGAGATGGGGGGGGAGAGGCAGAGGGAGATAGGTTATATATACAAGGACCCGCGAAATTTGGTGGGTATGGGTGTTTTTATTACGGCTAAAGAGCACTGGCCGTTAATTGAGTGACAGGGCTGATATAGGCAGCAGTGCGCAGTGGAGGGAAGCAACAGCAGAAGAATGAAATAGGCAAGAAGTCAGGTCAGCCAAGCAGATAATAAGAGGCCGGATGAGAATCACGATGCACCAGTTGAGGCCAGAATCAGAAAGGTCCGAAGATAGCGGAAGGAAATGAAGTGAGGTGCAGATGTTGAACAGGAAGCCAGAACGAGAAAGGGAGCGGGGGCCGGCGATACTTTTGTAGTTTCGTGGATGTTCGTTTCTTGCTAGGAAGACAAATCATCCGAAGCGTCTATAAATTCGCAGTATTTTTAAGCTTTTTGTGTAAATTAGTAAAATTTATCGATGGGCAGCAACAGAGGCTTTGTCATCGCCCTTTTTTTTTTTCTCCTCTTAATTCCACCAACACACCCCCCTTCCTCGTTTCTGGCTGGCCGGGCCCCATAATAAGTGCAGGAAAAAGCAAAGAAAAAAAAACTCTGACTCAAGAAATGGCTGGCCTAGCTCTTAGTGTATTTGCTCTATTGACGGGCTCGGTTACAGCGAGAAAGACGTAGGACAAAAGGTAGGCCTATAGGCCAGTATGGGCGAGGGGGCGTGTATGCAGTATGTCGGCGGCACGGAGCTTTCAATGCCCCTTCGTTATCCTTTGCAGGCCCAGTCCAAAAAGTACTGGACGGCCAACTAAGCAAGGCCAAAATGAGGCGTGTATGTAGCACTCTACGCTGCGAGCCTCGACCCTTTTGTCCCTGTTTTGTGGGCTCTAAAGCTGCTTCTGGTCTGGGCCTTTGTTTCTGGGCCTTCTTGATGGCTCATCGTGAATCTGAAATCTGACCTAGCAGGGGAAAGAGGTTTTCGTCTTTGGCTCTATTCCGTTACCCGCCTCAAGTACCTGCCTGGTATCCCCCGCTGCATAAATGGCAGTGCAGAGTACTTGGTGGATACTTTCAATCGGGTTTGAAATCAAAGGTGTGCTGTAGTCACCATGATGATATAGTTTGACGTGCTGCACTCATTTTGGGTAATCGGCGAGTAAAGAGAAGAAGTATTACCAATGGCCCACGATGACGGAATGCATGGATCGAAATGAGCTGCGAGATAGCACAAGACAAGACAAGTGAGAATACAATTGGTGCGACGCTCGTTTTCTTTCCCTCTTGCTGATGCCTAACACATGCATACATAGTAGGACTTTTCTCTGTTCTTTTGTTTGTTTGTTTCTATTTTTTATTTTTTCCTAGACTTCTGCCTTGGGCGCTCTTGTTTCTCCTGTATGTTCCCCTATTACTACTGTGATTGTCTCTCTAGGCAGGCAAAAACAAAGGACGACAAGGGAAGACTAGGCTGGCCTTGATGCATATACAAAAAAAATCACTTTGGCGTCTGCCTGCTCTAGCTTGCACTAGAAGCCAACTCAATGTCCTGCCATCTTTGGCCTTCTGCCTTGCCTGGCTAATTCACCTCGGCATTTAGACAGATATTAATCTAAAAGGCGTCTGGATCTCCTCTGTTAGCTGGTCCCGGCTTTTAACACCAAGCCGAGCCGAAGGCATGTCCTTGTTGTGCCACCTTGGGTAAGCCCTTTTTTCTTCTTTTTACAGGCTCTAGGCTTGTCACCGATATGTAAAAGCACATAACGGTCGCGGTTAGCTACGCAAAGCAAAGCCGAGCTAAGCTGCCTGTGAAATCTAGAACTGCGCTTCCTGCTACTCCGCCAGCTGGAAATAACGGCTTTCTTGTAGCCGCTTTGTTATCATTATAAACAAAGGGCTGCACTAGCAACAAGTAGTGGCTTTTGGCCTTGAGCGCACCTAGCCCACAATCCTTACCTTACGTCACTTGCTTTTCCGCCTCTTCATGACTCAAGCCTCCCTTAGGTCTCACCTTTTTGCTTGCTGATGCTCCAGGTTCCCTTTCCTTTGTTGCTTGGCCTGCAGTATGAATCCAGCAACAAAGAAGCTGGCCGTTTGCGGACAGATTTCACTGCTAGGCGCCTAGGAAGCCCATGTGGCCCTGTTGTCGAGTCTCTGCCAAGTGTAAGATTCACCAGGTCCACTGTAGACTACTGTTTTGCAGTTTTTCAGGGCCTTGTGCTTCAACCGCATGACCTATAACTCCGGCATTCCCGCTGGAAAACATCAGATGACAAGGTGGAAGCCAAGAAACATGTACGCATCAATAGAAGGACATTGAACATGAGACTTGGGTCTTTCTAGCATCTTCTTTGACAGCACGGACAAAACGAAGCCCGACCTCAGTATGTTTTCCTACTCCGGAGTCCATCACAGGCCTCGGAATTGCAAATGGCCATTTTTTGGCTTACGCATGAACTGCGGCGCCCTGTGCGATTTCTAAGCCAGACAGTAGTTTGATTAAAAAAGCAGGAGTTACAGGCGTCTTTCTTGTGCTTGTTGCCACGAAATAGAGCGAAGCAAGGCAACAGGCAAAAAGAAGAATAGGGAGATGGAGATGGATGAAAAAAAAATTAAAAGTAAACGCAGCACAAAAACGAAAAAAAACAATTGCAAAAGAAAAAAAAAAAAGTAAAAGTAAACGCAGCACAAAAACAAAAAAAAACAATTGCAAAAGAAAAAAAAAAGAAAAAAGAAAAACAATTTCATCAAGGTTCTTCTACCTTTCACAATCCCGTCCGCTGCCCTGCCCCTCCTCTCAATGTCTGCCTGCGTGCTTCTGGAGATAGACGGACTTTACATTAATCAGCCACAAGATGTTAGATGTTTGCCGTGTCGGAGTCTCTATTTTCCCGAAATCTGATAACTCCTGGACAAAGGGGCAAACAAGCAGGCTAACCCTCGTGCCGGTAACCCTTGCGCGCTAAACGCTTAAACTTCGTTTGTCATTTTCCCAGCCCACATCTTAACTTCGTTTAAGCCACAGCCAGCGCCGCCTCCTTGGATGTAACCACTAACCAACTAGCCGACGCTTGTTCCAAGCTCCGATTTTACATTCCGAACAATGGACAAACTCCGGCCCTGACCAGAGTATGAATAGGAAAAATATCGCAATGTAAAGCCCAAGAGAGGGCGGCGGCGCTGGCTTCACGATGTCGCTCTTGGCTTTCTTAATCCTTGCAGCGTCCTATCCGCCTTGTACTTCCGGAACAAAGTGATACCTTGCTCCCATTATATAGTGCTCCTCTTCTTTTCTCTGCAGAACAGTCTCCTTGGTATAGTATATGCTCTGTGCTCTGGAAGCCTTGCTGTGCTTAGCCTTGTCCGGGCTCTAGCTTTGCTACACATCGTAGTCCCCTTTGCGGCCTCAATAACAAGCCCTGCAATTTTTACTCTTGTAATATAGCTAATTTCGCGGTTCTAGCGGCCTCAAAAAAGGGAGACCGCCAAAAGTCTCACAGCACGCATCCAGCAATTAACAACTGGCTAAATCCACGTTCACGATCCTCGACGCCAGCCTTGCCGTTTGATAACTCACGGCTCGCGCTCTTGCCCTTCCCTCGCTTTCGCTTTCGCTTTTGCCTTGTTTGGGTTGAAGAAGCATGCATCCTGCATCCATGTTTCTGGGAGCTCCCTTCCTTTTCTCCCCTCTCCTCCCTTCTTCCACATTGATTACTAACTCTTTCCATTCCCACGGCATTGCTTTACCCTCCGCTTAGTCTACACGCACCAACAACTGAGTCCGTCGCCCTCGTTTTGTTTTTCCCTTTTTTCTTGTTGTTTTGCGCACACCCTCCTTTTTTTTCTGGCCCGCCTCGGATTGTTGAGGGCAAACCTAGGAGCGGAGATTTAAATGTGAGCGAGACACAAACCCAGGCACAAAGACAGGGGGCGGAATAGGCATCCTACATTGGGTGAGAAGAGGGGAGGGTGTACTATCATCACATTAATAAGTCAAGAACAGAAATGTGGTACGGCAAATCAAGAGCGGCCAAAGAAAGACATGGCGACCGGGGTGAATGTCTGAACAAAATGTAAACAAGAAATACACAACTGGTCACAGCATAATAGCGCGAACGCATACAGAGCTGACCAAGACGAACGGGACTAAAAGACCTAGGTGCAGAACTAAAGAGACAAGATGCATCAGTTCCGAGGAAGCTGGAGATAGCCAGCCGCCACACGAATTCTGTTGATTTTAGTTGTTGAGCATGGCTGCCTGCCTATCCTTGTGCTCAGATTCTATACGCGTGCTACGCTATACAGCACTTTGCAGTATACGGATTAAAGAACTAGGCGGAGTCGAGCCAAGATGCAAAGCACATGTGTATCTAGCTACGCCCATATATGCATGGTAGATTCAATGCAGGGTCTTTGTCAGCGACACTGTTCTTTCTTCTTTGTCCTCCCCTCTCGAGGACCGGGGCCTTGGCCTTTTACCCCACAAAGCTGATGAGGTCCTGGGTTATTAATTGACAATAGACAAGGAGGGGGCCTTTGGGGCTAAAAAGGACACAGAACTCATCTCGTGGTCTGTGTTGTAAAAAGAAAAGGCTCACAAAGAGGACAGTGCAGTGGCCAACAACAACAACTACGGAGTAGAGGACGAATATATGTTACTGTGGGTTAAGAAATGAAAGAGAAAAAAACACCACTATATGGTCAGATAGATATTGCCCTCACATTCATTATGGGATTTCGCGATCATGTCGGTTGATCTTGTGTATGCACAAGATCATATACATACATACAAGAGCCCATTGCCAAGCCTGCCTGGCCGCAGATATACCGCACTAAACCTCTGGGCGTTGGTTAGTCATCACCCTCAACGATATTCTTCCAAGAAAAACAACCACATACACACACACCCTTGCATTTATTTCTTTTTCTTTATTTTTTTTCCCATAAAAAATCCTTTTCCCTCCTTCCCTTGCGTCTCTCTCTGTCTTGGGCTTGGCTCATGCTCCTCGAGTTGGCGGCAGGCAACAGCGGTCAGCTACAACACGCCGAGCAATCGTCGATCCCGGGCCAAGAGATGGTCAGGGCCAAGACAAGTCCTGGTTTTGGGGTTCTCGGATGTGAGTTAGGACCACATGTGCGCTGTTGTTATGCTAATTATTTCTATTGTTAGTTGATGGACTCGGGGATGGAAACGCACGGCGGCCCATCATATCATGATGTTCTGTTACAGTCAACATGGTGCCATATACCCAAATTAATAAGCAAAAAAAAAGATGGACACAAAACAGCTCATATCCAGTTTTCCTTTTCGCGGGTAGCAGAAGCAAAAATAAAAAAAAGAAGGCCTAGAATTGTCCTGCGGCAGAGTCTAGAACGCTCTCTTCTCGTAGTTGTGTCCTTCTGTCGTAGTTATGGCTGGAACCCACGTCTTAAACGCCGACCCTGTGTTAAACCTCGGTGTCCCGTGTTGAAAATCTACCTTGTTTTCTCTCCTCTTTTTGCCACTTGCCGGTCCAGGTTCGTATCAAGCAGAGCCGCACCAGCATGACAACAGAATAATGGCCCAAGAAGGAGCTTCAATACAGGGCGAGGAGCGCAGAGACGAAACTGCTTGCCCTCCCAAGATCCGAGGCTCGACCGCCGTAAGACGAAGATGAGGCTCAAATCCAAGCCTAGAGACTTGCTTGGCCTTGCTTTAATCCAGATATCCGGTCTTGGGGAAGACGAGAGGAGGAGGGGGCACAGTACAAGATCCTTGAGTCCTCGGACATAGACCAAGAGTCCGCCGCCCTACGTACAAATCCTCCGACCGACCGCCTTTCTGCGAGAAAACAGCGAAAACCAAGGAAAGAGCACGCCGAATCCGAATATGTGGCTGCCGACGGGAAAGAAAGGGGGCTATCTGTAATTATTCTTGTTTGTGATTTTTCCCCCCTCCTTTCGGGCTGTTATTCGTTGGTGTCTTAGGCGTCTCCCCCCCTTTTTCTTTCTTTTTTTTCTTATTCCAGAAAGAGGAATAATCTCAGAGGCGGATGACAAGGCATATACGTGGCACCCCCATCACATTCCTCTCAACAAAAAAGACGAGATCCAAAGCTTGTGCTGGCTTTTCATTGCTGCTCTTCTCCATTCAAGGGCAGGCGTTGAAGAACCCTTGCTTGCCTGTGACATCCCTTAAACGCGTTCGCACATACGTACACCAGCAGCGCTTGGCGGGTTGCGGTGCGGGTCGGAGTTAAAATCCACTTGAAGGCACCGAGGTTTTGGGAAAGAATGAAAGAGAAAACCCAGCTTCCTGCAAATTTAGTCTTGGCTTGGGGCTTGGCAACTTTACTCTAACAAGCCCTTCGATTCAGGTTGATTCACCCGCCTGCCTGTACTAATATTCTTTTCCAAGCCCTTCTAGAAGCCTTGGTTAGTGCGAAAAAATAAAAAAAGGCGGAAGGAAGGAACTAGCAAGTCGAGTGCAACGCTGAATTTCGGGCGGTTTCTCTAGCAAAAACTGCAATTACTCCCGTCTGTTGTTATTTTTGTGTCGATGATTGGGATGAACAAGAGCTCGTTGTTGCCGGATAGAGAATATTTGCTTCTTAGTGTATTACTTTGTTATGGGCCTATTCTGCAAATAGATAAAAAAAATAAATAAAAAAAACATTTTTTTCTTGCGCCAGTCTTGATTAGGGTTGCCGAAATAGCAGTCATTCTCTTGTTCTTGTCTGCAACGGACGCCAATCAACGGCTCCATCCCACCAAGGCCTTGTGCCTCCTTCTCCCCTCCCCACCCAGCCTGAGTGTTATCGTATCTCGATTGGCTGCCTGGCCGCCTTTTACGACGACGCGGAACAAAGGCCTGGCTAAGCCTTTTCTAGTGGAACCCAAAATGCACATGCTTCTGGCTTCCTAGAGATACGGGCTGGTCAAGCACCGGGGCTTTGGTTAGTCAAGTACGACGACTTGGCTATCAGGTCTTGGCCTAAATCTCGCCCCCCCGGCTATTGACAAACGTAATACAGACAGCAATGAGTGCACATGTGTATAATTTTGCATCATATGTTGCATCCTTGTCGTGGCGACGATGGTCATGCAGTGTGCATTACACGGCCACAAAGGTGTTGCAGTTGCATAGCAAGCAGAAGAGTACGTTTCCAGCTGCAGAAAGCGCCATATCAGCTGCTGCTGTCTCATCATGAGAGCGGGGGTTTGGACTGGCCATAAGAGCAAAGAGGGGAACAGACAAACAAGCATCATGTTGGAGTCGGCCTAGTCTCAGTCCAGCGATAGAACTAGAAGCGATGTCTCCTCTTCCCCTCTCAACGCTTCACGAGCTTGTGGTAGGACCAGCAAATGAGCCGTGGCAGATTATAGGCTGCTCGTTGGCCTGGGGCGGTGTCGTACCCATCACACAAATCCTCTCGGCATTGTCAGTGTTGGTAGTCTAAACAGAAACTTCACCAAAACCATGAGAGCGATTGAGCGAGACACAGCAAGAGAAAGAGACGGGGCGCAGAAGAGGGCCCAGGTGCACAACGATCATTGGATCAATGCTCCCCTTCCTCCCTTCTCATTCCCGGACTGCAATACTAAACGGGATATCTGGAGCGTGTCTACACGGGCAATCTTTTCCCTTTTTTTTTCCCCTCCCTTTTTCACTGATGCACCACATCTCTCTCTTCCCCCTTTGTTATTTGCCTCTGTTCTGCTCTCCTGCTGGTAGGTACTTCTGTGGTGCACGTGCAAGCACTTTGTCGGCTCCCATCTCTTTTGCTTTTTTTTTTCTGCAAGCTCCCATCTATCTAGCTTGCTATTTTTGGGAAATTCCTTTGCACTGACAAAAGAACCATCCATCAACTACGTCTTCACCTCTTGTTTGGGTTTTGGGGAGCCGACTATATGGCCGTGTTTCCTGGGGCGTATGTGCGTGTGTGTATGTGTGTGGATGAGCCAACGGGAGCCCGAGCTCAAGTTACCGGGACAAGAACACGCGTATGAGAGAGAGAGAGAGAGAGAGGGAGAGAAATAGTGCGTGCTAACCCGGTCCCGTGTCTATCCTGGTTGACCGTGAGTTGAGCCATTAAGCCTGGGTGTCCGCTCCGTCTTTTGTGGTTGGTGTAGGTTTATTTTTGGCAGATACCCCTCATATTATATGAAAAGAGCTTTGGATTGCCCCTCCTCTCCTCCTCTGCCATCCCCCTCTTTGCAGCGTTGTTGTTCCTAGTGGTTTCCGAAGCTATCCCCAAATGTATACATATCTGTTGCCCCGACAAGCTTGGATAAACAAGAGTTCCGTCCTCCAGCCTCCTCCTCTCCCCCTCTCCTGCATTTGGATCTTCAAGCACCTTGCCCGTGCATGGCGACTCTCGCCAGCCAGACACACATAGCAAGTGGTGATAACGGATAGGCGCAGTGGTGTCAGGCTCCGAGAGGGCTGTACATAGAGGGTGTGATGTACACACAAGCCTACAAGGACAGAACTCTTCGGCCCACAGCGGAACTACAGGAGAGGGGGCGTGTGTGGCGATGTTCTGCTTCCCTTATTTTCCGCCAATACTTTCTCTGTTGTCTGCGATCTTGTCTTCCTTCCCTACGCCCCTTCTCAAGCCTTGTCTACCGAAACATGGCATTGGCTCTTTTGTTTATTTTGCCGCAGTGTATGCATATATTAGCTTCAAGATAAGAAAAACCTCATATCGGACTCTCGGCCTCATGCTTACAAACATAGGAATGCAAGCGCCTGGATTCAGTCGAGGCCTAATGTGCTGTTCGTTATGACGATAGTTGAAGGAAGAGATGGTAATCCCAACATGGCAATGGCAAGCGTGAGAAAAGAGAAGTTATGCAATGGTACTGCTAAACTATTGTCTACCCTGATGTGTAACACGGTAGAGAATAGGGTCTTCTTTCCCAATAACATCCAATCCTTGGGGTATCGTGTCTCCGTGCCGATAGCTTCCCACATGACGTCATCTGGTTTTAGCATGAGCAACAAGCCACTACTTGGGACTTTTGCTGCGGGGGCTTTCCTTTATCTTCACTGACCCTCAGGGCCAACCTTTACCTCGGAATTTCTTCTGGCGAGTAAGCCCGGGCCCCAAGCCTGCGACACGCAAGACTAGCCGTGTTTATGACGTGCGCAAGCTGAGATGAAAGGCTAACCAAGATGGACAAGACGCCTAACAAGACCTTGGTTCAACTAATGCGAGCTTGATGGCAAGACTTGCTCTACTCTGCCTATTGATCTAGCTCACTAAGAAGATGAAATAATAAGAAAATGTAAAACGCAAAAGGAAAATGAAAAGAAAAACAGTTGCTTTTATGAAATCGCCGCTCCCTATGATGCCCGCAAGCAAACATTCCCAGTCAATTCCCAACCTTAAAATCATACGTGTATGTGTCCCAAGTAAGGAAGCCTGAAGGCCCGGAACTAGGCCAGAGCGGGGCTTTCCCATGATGAAGTCACGGCACACAAGGGGGCAAAGGCGGCTGGCTAGCTGTAGCTGTAGCTTTCAATCTGGCTCTAAGAAGGCATGTTGCGTGCTGGTAAAGTCACTTGCCGCTCCCCCTTGGAGCCTTTGGCTGTATTACAGCATATAGTAACCCCGTCAAATACTTAGGCCCGGAGCTTCTGCTTTGTGCGCTTGCGCTTACCACCAACCTCGCGATTCTCCTCGACCTCCAGCAAAGCCTCGCGCTTCTTCTCGCTAACCAACTTGAGAGCATCGCGTAGAACTCTAGTCTCAAGGTTAACACCCTCTTCAACCCATTCGTCCATTGGTCTACCGACACGGCTCTCAATGCCTAGAACCAGCTCGACATCACGCTGGCCGACAAAGGTTACAGCCTGACCCTTTCGGCCAGCACGGGCCGTACGACCGACACGGTGGATATAGTCATCGGGATCACGTGGCACGTCATAGTTGATGACCAGGCTGACCTCGGGGATATCCAAACCACGAGCTGCCACATCGGTAGCCACTAGAATGCGGGCAGCAGCAGCACGGAAACGTCCCAGGTTGTCGGTACGTTGGCGTTGCGGCAGACTCGAGTGCAAAGACGTGACACGATGGTCAAGTAAACGCAGCATGTGGTGCAGGAAGTCAGCCGTGGCTGTGCGGTTGCAAAAGATGATGACGGTTTTGTCAATGTTGGCCTCGGTCAGCAGGAACATATGTAGATAGTGCTCCTTGTGAGTAACTGGCACCTTGAGATGCATCTGCTTCAACGTTGCGGGAATTGCTAGCATCTGCGTGTCAACCTCACACACAAACACAGGCAGTTTGCCCTTCTTGACTGGCATGTTCTGCAGTGCCTTGACTTCAGCTGTCATAGTGGCCGTGAAGAGCAGCGTTTGGCGCTCGGTGGGAGGTGGCAGCACGGAGATGCACTCTTCGACATCAGGCAACATGCTTCCAGGGCCTTTGGCATGGAGCAATCGGTCGGCCTCATCCAGCACGATGAACTTGACGCGACGAAGCCCGCAGATGGTATCCTCACCGGATGTGCGGATGTGATCAGCCAGCCGGCCTGGAGTAGCGATGATGATGTGTGGCCGCTTTTCCAGTGCAATTGCCTGTTGACGCATATCAGCGCCGCCGGTGATCAGGACCATCCGCAGGGTTTGCGGGGCTGAGATGGCCTTGAACTGCTCAAAGATTTGTAGTGCTAACTCACGTGTAGGAGTAAGCACCACGCCAAAGATTGACGAGGGGTCTTCAGACCACTTCTGCAGCATAGGCACAGCAAAAGCGACTGTTTTACCCGATCCAGTGCGACTGCCACCAATGCAGTCGCGACCCTTGAGAATCTCTGGAATGCAACCCTTTTGAATTCCTGTCGGGCGCTTAATGGCCATATTAGCTAGCGACTGGACCAGCCACGGGCGCACCTCAAGCGAGCCAAAGGTCAGGTTGGGGTCTGTAGGGGCGAGAATGGGATTGGCAGTCATGATCTCGCTGATGGGCGGTTGCTCGGGCGCATCCGGACCACCGATCTTGGGAATCGCAGTTGCATCGGCCTTTTTCTTGATTCGGGTAGGTGCAGCTAAGCTGGAAAAGACGCTCTTTTTGGAAGCCAGCAAAATGGGCGCGCCATCGTCAGAGTCGGAGTCTTCTTCATTCAGCTTTATATCGGTATCGTCGGTCGCAACACGGCGCCTCTTTCGTGGGTCGGCACTATCTAGATGATCAGATTCCGAGCCCGAGCCCGAACTGACATCGCTTAGCAATGCATCATCATCGTCGATAGGTGGCATAGTGAGAAAAATAAGCTTGTGCAGCTTTTGATAAGAGGCTTGATGGTTTGGTTGTCCCTTTCTTTTTTTTCTTTGCTTTGTGGTGCCGGAGAAAAATTTAGATGTCGGTGAGCACTCTCGGTGAAGAGCGGCAGCCCCATTTATTTTAGCCAATAAGAGGCTGGAAAGCCACTGTGTAAACTACCAGATCCGGGCTACTGTCTTTCGCTTAGTCATCGACTACCAGCCCTAATATAAAGCAGCAAGGCCGCCTACGTTGTTGTATGCCCGTCGACCTTGATTTCTTTTTGTCCTGTTTTGTTGAGGAGACTCAAGTGCCTTGCCTTGGATTTGTGCAATCCAGAATTTAAGACAAACTGTTGGTCTGGATTAGAAAATTACAACGAGTTTCAGCCAATCAGAGACAGCAGCGCTACGTGATCACACACATAAACGCGCGTTTACTAGAGACAAGGACGCTGTGTAGATCAAAACCCATCTTGAGACTGGATGGTTGTTTACCTTGTGTTGTGGGTGCAGCAGAACATCCCATTTCTGAGTTGCCGTCTTGAGGGTACGGGTCTCTGGGGTCCGAAGAAGCCGAGTTGAAGGAAAGAAGGAGAAGGGGCTGTAGTGCTCTTGCCATTGCTTGTTCTTTTCCTTATTACGTCCAAGCAGCCCTGTTAGCCATTGACAGACCAGTTCGTAGAGAGAAGCAAGGGTATCAGGAGGGGCTACAACAGACATTACAGGCGGGTACGAGGGCACAAGGGTACGAATGGTACGAGGGACAGGCAAGCAGCAAGATGAAACATAGAGAAGGGATATGGCGTTGTAACCTTGAAACAGACCCTATTCTTCACATTCCCGCCCCGAAGTCGTTCTTGCATGTGGAGCACAATGGGGGCTCGTAGGTCGGGCTAGGCTAGCGCAAGCACTGGCGAATAAATAGCATAGTGCATAGCATAGCGAGCGCGGGAATAAATAAAGATCGTATAACAATGAAGATGCAAGACGAGGCGGGCAGCATGGGCATGACAAGCAATCTCCAAGTTCATGTGTATGTCCATGTACTATGTAGTGTTCATAGTGTATAGAAGGAGACAATACGGGACAGAAGAAAACATGGCAGACACAGCTGTCATTTCTCTCCGTAATGATGACAATCTCAGGACAAGTACCTACGGGGTGGTGTATTTCTGAGAAGCGAGAGGAGGGGAGGGGAGGGGATTAAAGACCCAGGGACGTGATTTAAGCGGTTATCGAGAAAAAGACGAAGACACTAGGCAGGGGGTGGGATATCTCTGAGATTAGGCCTTGTGCTTGGTCGATCCGGGAATTGAAGTAGCAGTTCCAAGTATTTCTCTTGGTCTTGGCCTTGGCCTGGAACGGACTCGACTAGACTGGGCTGGATAGATGAAAGAAGTTAAGACGGCATTCAGGGGCTAGTAGCAGCAGAATGGCGGTTTGTGTATGTGTGCCAACTCTGTCGTTTTCTTCACCAAGCAGCAAGAGCGGAACGATGAATAGAGGGCAGCGGGAGGAACACTACGTGCAACATTTGAGCTGTGCTTTTTGCGTTCATTCTCCACCTGCACAGCATTGCTAATGGGACGGGTTAAAGATTGGTGTAAAGGCACAGGCTGGTATACGATTGCGAAGTACCAGCTGGCTGGGCAGGACAAGATGGAGTTTGGGCGGGCGTGCGTGCACGAGCGGTAGGCCGAGCTTGGGGCCATAATGATTTTCTTTGGAGAAGGGAGGGAGGGAAGGGGTAGCGGTGTGGTAGGGAGAGACTGAGGGCTTGTGCTTTGTATAGGACTGGGCGGAGGGTATGGGAGCGTGGTGGTCATGGATTGTGGGGCTGTGGGCTGTGGGCTGTGGGCTGTGGGCTGTGGGCTGTGGGTTGTGGGTTGTGGGTTGTGGGTGATGAGTCGTGAGTTGCGAGTTGCGAGTTGCGAGTTGTGAGTTGTGAACTGTGGACGGTGATTGTGGCTGTAGACTGGAATATGGACTGTAACTACGATTACGCACTGGACTGTGACTGTGACTGTGGGGGTGATGGCAATGAGACAAGACCCAGGGCGCAAGATCTAAGATGCGGGTATAGATAGCACAAGAGGGCAGCTTTGCCGTGTGCTTTGCTCGGTACTTTGCTCCCCCCTTCGCTCCCCTTCGCTCAATCCCTCCCTAGATGATGTCGGAAATCCTGGAGCCCTTTACAGTATCGTAACATGCCACAGCACTGACTGGGGAGGGCAGCAAACTGCGACCAGCACTGACCAGGTTGGACTCCTGGCTAAGCACTGGAAGCTTGTACCAAGACGACATAGCACAGCACTACACTGGGCTCTAGCGTGCTGAGCCCTAACAGTGAAAGCACTGAGCTACAACTAGCAGGCTTTCCCAGCAGCCTTCACTGCCACTGTCACTGGCACTGCCACAGGCGCTGCTGCTACTAAAAGGTTCAGTTAGCAGCCCTAATGGCTTTGCTGAGCCAACCAGAAGGCTAGAAGAAAGCAAAAGCTTGTTTTTTTTTTTTTCCAAGGCTTCCAGGCTGTGTTGTACATGTATGTACTTTATTTAGTGGGCTTTGGGAGGAAGAGGACAGAGAGGCCTTGTATAAATGCCCTGAACCTGCCCTGCCTTATGCCTTGAATGGAACATGATGGGGATAGTATTCACATCATGGCCTGGTTTGTCCTGTTTCTTAGCAGCAGTGCAAAAAGTTGAACCCGATCGATCTTAAAAAGAACTATTTTTTCCCTGGATTTTCAACCCCCCC
>NETT01000024.1:0-66052 GCA_003449175.1 Ceratocystis smalleyi | reverse complement strand
CTTAGAAAGAATAATTAAAAGGCCCCGTGAATTTGAAACCCCAAGCCTGATCACACACTAAAACCCGCTCCAGGCATCTTGATACAGAGCCATTCAAACTTCGCCTACAATCCTTTTTAAGCCTTCAAATCCCTTTTCTTTCTTCTCTCTTCCTCTCTCCCATTTCTCCTCTTTCCTTTTTATCTTTTATCTTTTATTCTGCTGATCTTTTTTTTTATTTTTTTATTTTTTTTATTTTTTTTTGGTTCCTCCCCCGTATTTATTTTTATTTGCGGCTTCTTCACCTTGCTTGCTTGCCTGTGCCCTTGCCCGCCTTGCCGCTTTGCCGCTTTGCCCCCTCTCCCTTCACGATAAAATCTGGGCACATCTTCGGAAAAACTCGACTCACCACCTCGACCATAATCCTAACCAACCATCGAGACACATCGCCTGCTGGCTTCTGCTTGCTGTTCGCTTGTTGCCTGCTTCAAAGAGACACACTTGGCTGCTCCGCTCAAAACTAAATCCAGTCGCCCCATCCCTCCCTCGTCTTTGTCGACTCGTCCGCCACCACTTCGTTCCACCATCAGCCTGCTACTGTCACCACCCTCCATCGTCAAGCAAGCGGGCCTCTTCATCTCTCCCTCCTCCTCCCCTCCCCCGTCTTGAGTTGCCAATACAATCTGCCATAATGGCCGACCAAGCCTCTTCTAACCCAACGCCGGCGGATAGTCTTACTGTATGATATCACCAACTTGTTCTGTCCTATTCTTCGTCCACCTGCTGACTTTCTCTCTCTTTGCAAAAGGTCAAGCCTCTGATGCCTACCCCTCCTGCTGCCGGTCCCTCCATCCCTAACCTAGGCGTCGGCCCGCCCATGCTTCGTCCGGCCCTAGGAGGCGCCCGTAGTGCTAACCGTACCCCCCGGCTCGGCCTGTCCATTCCCACCCCGCCCAGCGCGAAGCCTGTTAATGCCCCCGGCTCCCGCCCTGTCCTTCCCACCCTTAAAGTAGCCACCCCTCAAGGAAGCAAGACCACGCCCTATGAACAACCCCCCAGACTAGCCACCAACCAGCTAAATCAGTCGGCTAGCGGTGGCAGCGAAAGCAGTGCTGCCCACTCTAGATCGGGCAGTTTCGGCCCTCTTGACGGTCGTGCTAGCAACCCAACCTCCGCAGCCTCACAATTCTCTGCTCTTTCCTTTGCTTCGCAGTTTGGAATCGGTGTTACCCGGCCACAGGGAACCCCTGACCCGGCGTCTGCTGCTGGCTCGCTCTACTCGGAGCGTAGCGAGACTATGGAGCGTGATGGCAGCACCCAAGCAATAGAGAAAGGCATGGACAAGCTGTCTCTGATGGAGAAAATCCGCGATAAAGACGTCGAGGAACTAGATGACGAGGGCTGGCGCATTGCTAGCTCCGTAGGTCGCATCGTCGAATTAGGAAGCCTGGGTGAGGGTGCCGGAGGTGCTGTGACTAAGTGCAAGCTAGATGGTGGCAAGACCGTATTTGCTTTAAAGGTATGGAAAATGCGTGCACACACTGCAGAAGGACACGGAAAAGAGAAAAAGGAATAGTGCAGGCAGGCAGGCAGGCAGCCAGCCAGCCACACTTTGCTGCTTTTCTTCTCCCTTTCTCGCTCCCATCTCTCTTTCTCCTCCTTCTGTCTCGAAGCATTTACTAACTGCGTTCCCCATAACCATCATACAGGTCATCACATCCAACCCCGACCCCGATGTCAAGAAACAAATTCTCCGTGAACTTGGATTCAACAAAAACTGCGCTTCCGAACACATCTGCCGCTACTGGGGTGCTTTTGTCGACCCGTCTACTGCTACCATATCAATTGCCATGGAATTCTGCGAAGGTGGCTGCCTTGACAGCATCTACAAGGAAGTCAAGCGTCTAGGCGGCCGAACAGGTGAAAAAGTGCTGGGGAAAATTGCCGAAGGAATTCTTGGCGGCTTGACCTATCTGCACAGCCGGAGAATCATTCACAGAGACATCAAGCCGTCAAATATCCTGCTCACGCGAAAGGGTCAGGTCAAGCTATGTGACTTTGGCGTGTCCGGCGACTTTGGCACAAAAGGTGAGGCCGACACTTTTATCGGTACTAGTTATTACATGGCCCCCGAACGCATCACCGGCAAGTCGTACACCATCACCTCTGATGTGTGGTCGACAGGCGTTACGCTGCTCGAGGTTGCCCAGCACCGCTTCCCCTTCCCTGCCGACGGTACTGAGATGCAGCCGCGTGCTGGCCTGATCGATCTACTCACCTACATTGTCCGACAACCCATTCCTAGACTTAAGGACGAGCCGGATGGCGGGCTAGTATGGAGTGATAGCTTCAAATACTTCATTGAGTGCTGGTAAGTTTTGGGCTCCCCCCTCTGAAGTAAAGAAAAGAAACAAAGCTTGCCTCGTTTGCTAACTAATTAACCCATCCCCCTTCAGTCTGGAGAAGGATCCCGCCCGCAGAGCCACGCCTTGGCGCATGCTTGAACACCCGTGGATGGTAGAGATGAAGACCAAAAGAGTCAATATGGAGAAGTACTTGGCTCAGGTCTGGGGCTGGGATGCTTGATTGCTGAGCCGCTCATTGAGTTAGCAGGACAACCGTTCTGATCTATCTCTTTCTTTCTACCTTGGACTGTCTTGACTCGCTCGTCTCCCACGTCTGATACGATACAAGACCTACGTTTCTTGTCGCATGGATCATATCCGCTTAGATTGTCTACTCCGGCTTGCCTGCTCTTGTTGTATATAATCAAGCCCTACCCGCCTTGCCTTGCGCATGCTCCCGACAATCGCGAGTCATGTTCACACGCCTACTTTTACCTGCACTGTACCGGGAAAGCCGTTTTTCTTTCTCGCCGTTACGTCTTCTCCGCTCTCGGCGACACTTTTTGTCCCAGGCCTGCCTGCCACAGAGCCAAGTTTTCTTATTTTATATTCTCTTGCCATCTTTGCTAGCAGCAAGACCACCGATCTACAACAACAGCAGAGCGCCAGCAGCGATATATTATACCCTCGCCTCCATCTGTCCTGACTATCTTCCTCCACTCACATATACCACATCTATTCTCACCGCCGATGATGTACTTGGAAGCTAAGCGACTTGTTTTTCTTTTTCCTCCTTCTTTTTCATATAGCCATCGTATTTTTTTTATCTATTCCTTTCTTCTTCTTCTTCTTCTTCTTCTCCTCCTTCTCCTCCTTCTCCCGCTCTCTCCCTTTCCTTTCTTTATTTTTTCTCTTTCTCTTACCCTTTTTTCATCCTATCTTTTTCTTGGGCTCTTTGATCATCTATTCTCAAACCTCTCCTCGTCGCTTTGTACATATCATTTCATGTCTTCAGCATTTTAGCTTCTCTGGGAGATACATATCACTGGAGGTCTATCTTGATAAATCGCTACTAGATAAACGCCTACTTATATACCAGAATTTTAACATAACATATTGATTCTTCTTCCTATGATTATCGTCCCTTTTATCTACTATTTCGCCTTTTCTCCCTGAACGCCGTGCAGAACATTGCTTAAAATAGATCAAACTCCCTCTGTAACAGCTAGAGGGACACCCATCAACTCGCGTAGTGCCACCGTGGCATATGCGCTCTTAGCTAACTGGAACTTGACGACCGCAGCAATGCTATTCTTCTCTTCCTCCGCCTCCGGAGTAACAGTCTTTCCACTTTCGTCCACCTTGACCCTTTTGTCGGCGCTAGAATCAAGGTCCGAAGCATTTCTAGGACGCTTCTTGCTCCCTAGAGACTCTCCCTCATTCCTGGTGTCCGCAGAACTGTTCGTATCCGTCACCGTAGCTTCAGTTGTTGCTGTAGCCTCATTGGTGACTTTGTGCTTCAGCTTCTCCTTGATCAGATCTAGATCTGTAGGGGCCAGCTGTTCCATTTCATCAACACAGGCCTTGACAAACCCACTGGGCGGCGCCAAGAATTTCGTCATAACACGGCGGTAACGACCAGCCAGCGAAAACTCACGCTGTGGCCGTACCATGTTATCCGGATCGATGCCTCCATGTTGTTTCATAAATGAACGGTAGAAATCGCCAATTTCATTGGCAGGAAGCAGAGTATCGAAGCCTGGCGTCGGCAGCACAACATCAAAGATAGAAAAGGTGCCGTTAGCAGCTTCCTCGGGGGTGACTAAGCGGGCATACAATGACTGGTCATCATCCTCATCGCCAATGTTGGCGTCACGAGAAGCATTGAGGACCTCTTCCCCATCCTGGTCTAGCTCAACTTCCTGGTTCGCACTTGTTCCACTGCCGCCGGTTTTAGATTGTTGTGCGGAAGAAGCATCGTACACTAAGTCTCCAGCCACTACCTTGTTACCGTACAGGACCCAACGCTTGCTAGCAGCATGATTCCATACGTAACTTTGGTACGCATGCAAATACATGGTGCGCAAACCACGGGTAATACGCAAAACGGCGCCCATATAATCAGTAGGGTGCTGAGATAGATGACGAATAATTGTCGTTTCAGCTCCATAGCGACGTGGGAGGCGGCGTAGAGCCTCTTCGGCATTAGCAGTCTGGCGGAAGATGCGGCAAGCCCAGCTACGCATAACCTCATCCTTCATAGAGCGCTCAATGGGACAATCAGAGCTGTCAAGGCGGTTGGCCAATGCATCGTCATACCACAACAACCCATCGATAGCAGCCTTGATGTCTCCTGACAGAATCATGCGGCCAATTTCGTGAGTTCCAATAGCAAAGGTGCCGAAGCGCTGATGCCCAAAGTAATTAATCCACCCATTTTCATGCATGTGGGTTAGCGCGGCATTGATATTGAGATCAAGCGTAGAGACCTTGTCGGCGGTGCTTAGCTGGGCGTCATTGGAAAAACTGCAGCCTTTGAGAGCAATCGTAAACTCATTGCCTGCAAGCATACCAAGATGAGCAGGCTCAGGATTGTAACTAAAGTCACCAATGCAAATGTCGTACAGGCGCGAGTTGAGGCGGTCCAGCTCATGTGGCTTACGGCGACGCACAGAAAATCGCTGCACAGTGACTGCACGACGGTCCTTTGTTCCGGCATATTGAATCATTTGAGGCTTGAGGTTCAGCTGCTTGGCAATCTGGGCAGATGCCTCCATCGTGTCGCGATTCATCTTGTACACGTTGAAATGCAAGTAGTCGCCTGTGCCCGGGCAGTCGATCTGACGGAGGTTTGAAGATCGACCGCCTGCACCATCACCCCGACGGCCGATCCCGCCGGAGGCTCCATTGTTGCCGCCGCCACGACTGCCGCCTTTTTTAGGCATGACAGTAGCGACTATAGCACCGTCATTGTTTGTGGTTGTGTCCAATGCGGAGTTGAAGATGCGGCGTACCTCTTGATGAATCTTGGACCGCAAGGCCTTGTCGTCAATAGTAGGACTGGAAGCCGATGGGCCTTTACGGCCAGTTAGGGTATTAGGGATGAAACTTGAAGAGTAGAGGTTCAAAAAGGACTCAGCAGCCCCGGAGCCGAGCAACTCGGTTAAAGTAGCCTTGTCACCTTCAGACACGGCTGGGGCTTCAGGAACTACGGACTCTATGGGAGTCTCACAACCAGCGGCTGCGGTAATATTAGAGTTACCACTAGCCGAGGTAGTGGCCTGCTCCTTAACAGCCTCTTTCGGGCCTCTTTTTAGATGGGTGACCTCGACAGGCGTGAACTTTCTCAGGTGCAAGACGGTGCCGTCACGCTGGATTTCATTAACCAAAAAGTCGGTGAATCTAAAAAGATACGAAAAGATCAGTGTTAGCAGGGCTGCTTTTTTTTTTAAGGTAGCGTTGACCCAACAAACCATACCTACGTCTCAACGTACCGGACCACGAGAATTCTGAGGAACTGACTCGCTCCGTGATGCCAATGGCGGCATCATCTGGAGGGGATCTTTGATTCTGGTTCTGACCTCTAGACATGGTTCAGCTGACACTTGTGGGGATGAGAAGATGCAAGGCGGAGAGGCAATTGGCCAGACGTGGACCAGATGAATAGAAGATGCTCAGAGTAGCTGTGTTTGAGAATGACAGACGGAGCGGAGCCTGTTCTTGATGCGGCGCTGAAAGAGAAGCCTAAAGCCTGGGGATACTGTCCTGAGGGAGATCAAATGATGGAGTATGGGGAGACAAGACTTGGCCGAGCACAAAAGGCTAGATGGAGTATCAGAAAAACTTGGCAAGGCAAGGGCGATAACACTGCACATGTGATGTTGTGTGACGATTTCAAATGTTCATTGACATTATGAAGCGGATTAACTGAGGTTTCTGTGAGCTAAGCAATTTTTCATGCCGCAATTTTAGAACGACTGTCTGCAGGATCAGTTAACCCTAAGTAGTACAATAGGTACCTGAAGCTGAAGCAGTTAAGTGGGTTGGGAATCAAGTAGTAGCGAGTACCTAGTACATGTGACGGGATCCACATTTGACCGTCTTCGTCTATGTATTCGCTTAAAGACATTCTTGATGACGTTTTTTTTTTCTTTTTGCTTTCGCGCGCTATTTTTTGTTGAGTGTGGTAAGGCTTGCTCAAGATGCGAAACATGCAAATGACAGAATCCGGTTGGTTGTTGGCTGGCTGGTTGGAGAAGATGGAGGGTTGGTGAGTGAGATAATCAAAGTAATAAGAAAATTTTGCCAGTCCGGGGGTGGGGGGGCCACTAAAACAAATTAATGTATGGATTGCCAATTTTGGGCGAGGTCTGAACATGTGGTCGAGAGTGGAAGGTGGAGAAAACTCGCACAAATAAAAGGGCTTCGTGTCGTGTGGGGGACAAGATCTAGTACTGTAGATTAATGGCCAGATAAACGAATAAGAGGTAATTTCCTATGAGATGCGATTTGCAGCCAGTAGCATAGGTAAGGAAGGACACGAAACAAAGACACGAACCTTTGTGGTTTGCTAGGGTCGCTGTTATGCTGCGACGATCTCGTTTGTTTTTATTATTTCATTTTTTTTTGGCCGTAAGAACAAAACTGCCACCTTGAACATGACTTTGAATAGTCATGCCGAGAACCGGAATTTTCACGATAAATATATTCAAATCAAATAGTCATGCCGAAAATGTAGGCTTCGATGTAACTGCGATTTGTAACCCTTCCTTATATATGTAGTAATAGAGCAAATGTGTGATACCACCGACGTCATGGGCCTTGTTTATATACTTTATCTGTGGTTGCATGGCGCCGACTGATGCTGAATTAAAAAGCTCATTTTGTTTGCTTCGTGTAAGTTGGTCTGGCCAAAAAAAAGAGAAAGGCACGAATCAAGTCAAAGCAGATGTGACCTTGCAGAAGTTTATCCTGGACTGGGAGGGGGATCTCTGTGCTCCTGGACGTAACGTTAAAAAAAAAACTTGATCAATGCTTAGCAAAAATGCTATCAGCAACAGCATCCAAGCTCTGAGCAGGTTATTGTTGTCTTTTCGTTGTTCTCTTGGTTAAACCAGAGGCTAACTTTGACGTCCTTGGCTCAGTAAATACCAAGGCCATAAGGGATGACTGGGAGGAATATACAAGCACTAGCGGAGCAGGAGCAGGAGCAGGAGCAGAAGTAGGAGTAGGAAGGAGTAATAGTGGTAGCAGCAGCAGCAGATCTTTTGAATGGGGCTGTGAATAACTCCGACATGAGCAAGAAAGACCAAGCCAAGTGAGGAGTAAAGCTTTGCAGGCCAGGGAGACCAAGACTATAATGAGATTTGGCAATTACAGCACCTCTATATAGTTCTCAGCGGGAGAGGGGCTATACTCGAGTAAAGCCAGTACAGATAGTATGGCTATTTTCGTGCTCTGAAGTAACCTAGGTACGACAGTCTTTCCGGAAGCCGGAAGATAACAAGCTAGCCGTGGCCAAGCCAAGACCCAGCCAAGCCGAGTCAGGTCAAACGCCAGGTTCCCAAGGTTGGGTCAGGCTTGACTAACAAAGCAAAGCCGAGCAAGGGCAACAGCAAGTTTCCTCTTCGTTCAAGGGTTAGTACAGCCGGAGCTTGTAACGCTTACGAGAAAATCGAGTAAAGTTGGGTGGAGATTTAGTCATAGACAAAATTACACACACGGCAAAAGGAAGGCGGACGAGGGCGAGTGAGTACAAGGGCAGTACAAATTGGCGCTGTTGTTGGGTACGTGCATACCTGCTTGTATAGGGAACAAGTGAAGGTGTGGACAGCAAGTGGCTGCAAACAGATCACAATATACAAGCAAGTGCTCACTTGTACACAAGGACTTGCTTGCTTGGTTAAGTAAGCGAGCTGATGTGAATTTGCTGCTATTCCTGTTGGAACCCAAGGTAAGAACGGCCGGGCCGTTTTCCGGTTGCCTTTTCATTTCCTACCCTGCTTTGCCTCTGCTCACCTCGCTTGTAACGTTGGAAGGAAGGATACAAAAGTTGCGTCACCGCGCTCAGCTAGCCAACCAGCTGAAGGCAGATTGAAACAAGGTGCCATAGATTTGCTGCTTGGGCTAAGCCCAAGCCAAGGAAGACGTTATTTCCTAGTTCTTCAAGTAGCTTCCACGTATGTCGTGTGCCATAGGGAGGGGTAGGCGGCAGGCAAGCAAAGCAGTAGCAGACAAGTCGGTGTGGTAGGGAAGTTGCTTTGAAGGAGTGGGAAAATTAATGCTGGGAGTTGGGAAACTTCCGTCAACTAGGCTAGTAGTGGGCTGGACGTGCTGCTTTGTTTGCCACCACCTCCTCTCTGTGGGCTGGCTGGCTTGGCTGACTGACTGGCTCCTTCGTCCTTCTCTCTCTCCCCCGCCCCCCAGGCTTCAAAGATTTTGATTCCTTCCTGTGCTGTCGACCTTGGCTATCCGTGCTCTGCTTTTGTTTGCTTTCTTGCTCGTTGTTACTTGGTCCTTTTAGGCCTTTTCCCTTCCTTTGCCGCTTTTTGATTGGCCTTGCCTTCAATTTGCCCTCTTCCTCTTTTATTGGCCCTGCGCACAGACTAAGGAAACGGGTCGTTTGCTAACGCTGCGATCAAACGAAAGCACACAGAGAAAAGGCTTTTTTCATCAACATCGCATCACATCTTATCTTGTGCCAACATCACACACGATTTTTTTTCGTCTAAAGCTCGTTAAAGAACCAGAAGATGCCGATGTTGAAACCGTTGCAGCAGCACCTTTTATCCCTACTTTTTGATTCGTCGTCGTCAGACTGCAGTTTTTTGTCCAGAAAACCTGGATGCCTATTTAACAGCGGCAATCGCCTCTTTTCCTCCTTTGCTTATCGGTGCTTGGCCCATCATCAATCAGTCAGTCAAATCATATGCCGCGCATAGAAATTTTCTCTTCTTTTCTCTATTTAATTCTCTCTTGCAGAAATCCCTCCCCTCCCCTCCCCTCGATTCCCTCTTCGGGCTACCCTCTCCGATCCAAGTTCGCATCAGAAACAGCACGAATTCAAAGACAGCAAAGCCTTCATTCCAAACCCCTTGGGAAAAGAAAAAAAAAAGAAACAAGAAGAGACCTCTCGAGTTCCGCCCTTCAAACTGCCTGTTTGCCCTCTCAATGTTTAGCTGGCTGGGCCCTTCTCATCCCCGATATTAGAATTGCTACACCTTGGCTTTGCTCATCCTTTAAGCCGCTATACCCAAAACAAAAGAAGACAAAATTACTTGCGGAAACACGGAAAACGCCCGGATCCTGGTCTGGTCTGGTCTGTTTGCTGTTGTATGCCTGCTTGATTTGATCTACTCGGACTTTTTCTATTGTTTTTTGCCGTCAATTTCTTTTATTTTACCTTCGTTCCTCTAACACCCTTACTGTTTTCCTACCAACTTGTTTACTTTAAACGAGCGATTGCTCCAACTCAATTCCCTTCTCTTTTCTTCAAAAATAAAGCCCAACAAAGAGATTTCAAGAAAATACGCCTTGGGCATCACCCCCCCCCCTCTCTTTCGGATGTCTACTGACGGTAGTCGCTTACATCCCATCCTATGAGCCCGCAACAACCAAAAGCAACACATCGTGAAGATCCCAGCCAGGCGCCCCAATAACCAGTCCCGGAGTTTGTGCTGTTTTTTTTTTCCTGCAAAAGGAATCAAAGGAGCGCATCACACCGCATCGGAACCCTTTGCTTGAACCGACCAACCAACCAAGCCTCGGCCAGCCTCCAGCCAACAGCCATACAAACAAGGCCTAGAGCCTAGCTTGCTTTTGTTCCGTTTTTACTTATCTTCGTCTTCCTTGCTCGTTTATGTTTTATCACTTTGTTTACTTCTCTTTTCTTTTCTCCCTCGTTGCACTATAGCCTCTCCCTCTCTTTTCTTGTCGCTTGCCCCGGCCCTGTCTTCGGTTCCGTCTCTGTCTCACTTGCTAGGACGTTTCGTACTTTCATTTTTATAAGCTGGAAACTTTGTCAATTGTTTGATTTCCCCTTGGTTTCCTTTTATTTATCTTCCCACATTCTCGTCTTTTCCAACTACACCCCTCCTCCGTTGCTTGCTCTACCTCTCAATTTGGCTTTCTTAAAGCTCAACTCCCCCACGTTCTTCAAGATCTTGGCCAACACCCCTAGTCGTTGTTTTCCACCCCATCTGTCTGTACTACCACCTCGTCTCTTTGACCTCTTATTTTTCCTTTTCTTTTCCTGATACAACTATTGTACATCTACCGGATGCCGTCATCGACATGGCCAATGTCCATATCAATTCTCAGCCAAACCACGTCAACCCAGGCCAAAGCCAATCCCATATCCTCTTCAACATGTCACATTACAGGGCACCCTCGTGGACTAAGAGATTCTCTTCACATCGCCAATCCGGCCTCGACAGTCACACTTCACCCCGCCAAATTCCAACACTGGCCACTCTATCAACCGATTCTCTACATACCGATGTTCCCCGTATAAATCCTCACTCGGCCCGCATAAGCCCAGGCCACAGCCCAGTTTCCAGCCCTCACATATCAAATCACGAGTCTTTGCCAGATCTCATCGCTGAAGTTCGTGGTGATGCCGCTCATCAACACCAACAAAACCGCAAACGCATGACTGTTGACCAAGCTGTACAACATAGACACTCACAGTCTTCACTCTCGGATGAAAAGCCCACCACTACTGCCACTGAAGAACCGTCGGGAATTCTGCCTACACAGCCACCCCAACCCCAGACTCATGGAATTATCAGACCCTCATCTTCGCAACCAAACCTCCATGAAAATACGTCCTCTAATGTCCCGGAACGTCGCCACTCGGACACTGATTCTTCTATCAAATTTCTTCCCGGATAGTAAGTTTTTTTTCCATTTCTCTTTTCTCCTATACCGACTTCCAACTAACACTCGTCTTTTCTTCTCGTGTAGCTGGTGGATGACTCTCGACGCTGCTGAACATGATGGTATCGTTAGTACTTCCCGTGAAGTAGTCTCTCGCTGCCGGTTTAGCAACACACGTGTTCTCCCCCTCATGACCGGCACCGAAAACATCATCAATGACGAAGATAGTGTCTCGCAGTACACTCGCTACGGCCCCTGGTCTACTATGCCGCTTTCACTTATTTCTGCTGTTGGCTCTGTCATCATGGTTCTTCGCGGCGCTGAACTGGTTTCGCACTATGCCCCTTCAGTCGGCGTGCGATTCGACGGTTACTACAAAGTCATTCAGTATGGCTGCAACTTAGACTCAGAAACGGGCAAGCATTGCTGCAGAATAACTCTTCAGCGCGTCATTGGCCAGACGAGTATCGATGACCTACGTCGCATTCCACGCCAGTCGCAAGTTGAAGACTGGATCTTGTATGACCACCTCGAGGCCATGTCCGACTCCTCCGGCCGGAGCCGCGGCGACCTGATGCATGAACTGACTCGTGAGTACTCGCGAAGGTCGTCTGCATCCTCTACCGAAATCACAGTGCCTTCACCTCCTTCTGCAGGCGCAGCTGCCCCACCACCGCCTCCTATGCCACGATTCTTTCCTCCGGCACCCACAACAATCCCGCCTCCAGTGCCTTTAAAGGATACTGTACGAATGTTACCTGCCGTAATTCTCGAAGACCCAATGGAGGAAGAATTTGAGACTCTCAACATGAGTCAGGAGCGCCGCGGGAGCGCCATGTCTAGTTCCTACAAGCTCTCTCCATGATCCTCCCTATCTGCATTTGTGCTTCTTGCTCTTGTTATCAGCGTTTTGGTTTTTACGATTGTCATTTTATAAGACGGGGGTCTTATTTGAGGAGTATCTCAGGTTTATTTGGCATCACACGGGGATCACGTATCATGATATATGTGGCACTATATTTCTTTTTCTTTTGGTATTTCTTTTTTCTAACTATAATAGGGCTCTACAGGACCATAGCACGATTTACTTCAGACCTACATATTAAACAGCACACTACTTCAAATTAACACCTTCATCTTCCCCTTTCCAAATAATTCAGTCGTTTGCGACATTTCTGCCGTCTATTTATCGAAGCGGGAGCTGTGCGATATCAAGATAACCTTTGTGACTCCAGATCATTGCATCTGCGCATGTCGTGTGACAGCGATGTAACAACAGATCTACTCTAAGCTGTGTAAAGTGTAAGCATGAAGGAAGCTAAAGAAGGGGCTTGCTTTCAGCTCAAGCCAACACTAGGGTTAGTGCATGTTCCGATAAACCCCTCTTTGCAAGCTGAATCTTTGGAAGACGATGGGTGTGAATTTTTTTGAAGCTCATTCCCTCATCCAATAAAAGCTACAACTAATAAATCACATCCTTTTTGCTTTTTTCAAGACTTTCTGCCAGGGTGTTTGTTTGTTGGCTGCCCTTTGTTGTGTTGAGAATAAGACGTCTTCCTCTTCCTACACTTGCCCCTCTTCACGAACACTGTTCAGGCTTTTACATCGCCCTTCCCTTATTTCGACGCCGTATATTTATCTTGCCCTTTTGTCTTTCTCCTCCTCTCTGTTTTTGCCTCCCTTACTGTCTTTTCTCTGACTCACAACATGGCGAAAAAGGGAGGTGATTCGGGCAAGTCCAAGGGCGGTGCTGCGGCCAAGAGCAGCAAGGGAGACGAGAAAGCTGGCAAGGTCAAGGGCGCTCAGAGCATTAACGTGCGCCATATCTTGGTAAGGTCTCATAACGAAACCGTGAACATGGGGGCGAGCGGAGGGAGGATACACTGGCAAATGAGTAGTAGCCGTTGGTGGGTGCCAGTTAATGAACGCGGAACAAACGTTTACGTTATGGTGTATGTATGGCTAACCGACATCGTATATATAGTGCGAGAAGCACGCAAAAAAGGAAGAGGCGCTTGCCAAGCTTGCCGAGGGCGTCAAGTTTGACGAGGTTGCCCGGCAGTTTTCCGAAGACAAGGCCAGACAAGGTAGATATTTTGTCCCATGTCCCGTTCAACGTGATTTGCTGCCGATTTTGTTACGGAAACCAAGGGGGGTTGGAACTCTAACGCCTTATCATCATAGGTGGCGCCTTGGGATGGAAGACCCGCGGCAGTCTGGATCCCAAATTCGAGGAGGTCGCATATGCTTTGGCCGATAGCACGACGGCTAGCCCTAAGGTCGGGGAGGCCAAGACAGAGTTTGGATACCACATTATCATGGTACGCTTTCCACGCTCTTTGCGACAGACATTCATGCCGGCAGATTCTATTGCGCACGTCTGCGTACAAGATATTGACTAACACGATTACAGGTTGAGGGCCGGAAATAAATTGCAGTTGTCTTGTGATATACGGAAGACAGCAAGAAAGGCCTTTTGTCGAACTCTTGCGTTAGACCGAATACCAAGCGCTAAAACAGTGGAAGCCCCTCACATCAGCAAGATAGAAGCTCAGCCTGCATTTGTCTGATATATGCTGCAGTTGATGTCCGATCATGTTCAAGACAATCATTCCCCAATCCCTTCTCTCATGTAACACTTTTTTATCTGAGCCCAACGACGTCATAGCAGCGAATCTCTCCTCTCCCCACGTGATAGTCAGTTCACATACTTCGCTTACACCGAGTCGGAAATTTACTGCTATACCGAATGAGACCAGCCCAAAGACATTCATCCGGAGCGGAGGGGTATCCAAGACATATGCCAATGTGGATACATATTTCAACATAAATCACATGAGCGGGCCGGCAAAATACGTGTACTGGTCGAAGAAAACTTTTTTGTTCATTGTCCCATGATAACCGGTTTCCCTGACTTATTTGCTGACGTCGCAAGACAGCATTATATGCTTTTTTTAATGTTTGGATGGATAAGGCATACGCTTACTGCTCAGACTGGAAGTAGTTGAGCAGAATGCTGCGCTCCTGAGACTCCTCACCCCAGTCCTTGACGACAACACAAGAGCAGTTGACGACCTTGCGAGCGTTGCCCTCGCGGTCCAGAACGCCTGTGGAATGATGTGTTAGTTGCTGTGTGTTCTTGGATTGTGTATTGTTGGAGGGGTATGATTTGGCTGAATGCTACCCCCTTTGAAATGGTGTGGCAGTAGAGGCAGATAATGTGGATGGGTGCCACTTACAAAGACCGGCCCACTCGCCGAGCTCCTTGCCATCAGGAACCTTGATCAGGGGAATGCTGTGCTCCGAGCAGAGAGCGATGACGAGCTTCTTGTAAGCCTCCTCCTCGCAGGCCTCGTTCAAGACGCACATGTGAGCCTGACGACGGTCCAGAGCCTTGGAAGCCTCACGGAGACCACGAGCAAGACCATCGTGCATCAGAGACAGCTTCAGGACACCCTTCAGGGCCTCCAGAACGGTCATCTGGCCCTTGGTGGCGGCATCGGCGGAGACCTCGACCTCCTGGGGAATGTTATCTTCTACGTCCGACTGTACGGGAAGAAGGATATGGTTAGCATTGTGATTGACTCGATGTTTCTTTCATCCCACCACATGTTGACGCTCTGGGCTAGAAAGGACCTCGCAGAAAGATCGCACAGTCGAAATGCTGAATGGTACCGTCGCCGTAGATTGGTCGTGATGGGAAGAAACAATGAATTAAAAAGAGATAACAAGTCGTAATCGTGAAGACGACAACCGTCTGCAAATACACAACTCAACTCACCATCTTGACTGTTCGTTTCTCAAAGAATTGTCAGGATCGATCCTCGAAGAAAGTTGTGTTTGAATAAGAGAGGAAAGGAAAGAAAAAAGACAAAGTTAGAAAACGTACACAAAATCTGCATCCATTCACAGAAAACCTGGGATTTGATTTTTGGCTGTCCACACTAGCTTGCCCACATTAAACAGGCTGCTGAAAACCCTAGCTCACAAGGTGCTGTGTGTGGATTGGATTTGTGGGGTTACAAGCCCCACAAGTGTACTCATTGGCCTGAGTGTTGAGCGCCACTCCACATGCTGCCACTCATTTTGGCTTGGAATGTGGCTTTAGGGCATGCAAAAATTATGGCGTCGCAAGACGTGGGCTGAGGTGTAGAAGAGGGCAAACTAATGTGGGTCGGAATTGGACTGAAGTGTTTTTGTGGGTAGACAAATTTTGCCAGCTCAGTACAGGTTCCTCTGTTAATAGCTACTCTTGCTTCTCTGGCCATCTTGATTTTCCCTTGATCACACTAACGACTTCAGCGTCCACCAGAGGTATGTGAAGACAACATTATTGAGATGAAAAAAAACTTCAATTAGAGGTGATTGCATTGTCCGACAGGAATATGGTCGGCCATTTCGCGAAGGCAGAGGAGAGCAATCAGACCGGATGATCAACCAGTCTGAGCTGCGTTAGACACTACCAATCGTCTCATCAACATCAATCGCAAAATACATTCGATGACAAATCTAGATGAGCCGAGCCATGTCATGCTCTTGATGGCCAACCAGCCGGAAACCTGATACGCTTCTCCTCTTCAGCACTGAGCGGCAGAACCCTCCCCGTCATCATTCAATCATTGATTCAGGGCACTCTCCTCGCTTTTGAGCCTCGACGAAAGGCTAACCAAATGTTTTTTTTTTCCCTTTGCGCTGGCAGATACCTCACTTCCCCGTCATATCTTCCGATTTGAGAATCTCCTCACAACTGCCAAAATGGTCCGCACTTCCGTTCTCCACGATGCTCTTAAGAGCATCAACAACGCTGAGAAGGCCGGCAAACGCCAGGTCATGATCCGCCCCTCATCCAAGGTCATTGTCAAGTTCCTGCAGGTCATGCAGAAGCACGGTAAGCCAAAGCATGCATTGTTTTGACAGATGTAGTGTGCACAACAGAATCAACGCCAACGGCCTCGCTCGATCAACACAGGTATCCCCTCTCACATTCGGCATGATAACTAGGGCGAACGTCTTAATTCCCACGACACAGCCCCTATAAATTGCCGATATATCAACTGTGGAGATCTTACACGGGCTGTTGACGTTTATTCTTCCGTGCAACTTTTCGTTTAAATCGCCACGACATTTTCTAACTTTCTCCAGGTTACATTGGCGAGTTCGAGGAGGTTGATGACCACCGCTCCGGCAAGATCATTGTTCAGCTGAACGGTCGCCTGAACAAGACCGGTGTCATCTCCCCCCGCTACAACGTCCGTCTGGCCGATCTTGAGAAGTGGGTCGTCAAGCTGCTGCCTGCTCGTCAGTTCGGCTACGTCATCCTGACCACCTCTGCCGGTATCATGGACCACGAGGAGGCTCGTCGCAAGCACGTCTCTGGCAAGGTCATTGGCTTCTTCTACTAAGAGGTGCCTTGGGTTCGGGAACAAAAAAAATAAAAGCAACTTTTATTCATGAAGCAAAAAAGCAACGTCTTATTTTTTTCTTCGTTTATGGGACATGTGCACAAAAAGGGGGCCCATAATCTACGGACGGGTCTAGCGGCATGGCGTTTTCGGGAACTTGTATGCATCTTAATCAATGCTTGGATGAAGCTCTAGGATAAGAACCTGCTCATCACCATCTAACCATCAACACCCGTGATCCCACGATGGTAAATTTGAGTTATTTGTCTGTCCCCCGAAGGCGTAGAGTCCTGACTGGTATATTGTGATGAATCGTTGTAATTCCAAGACACGGAGGAGCTGGTTGAGGCTCAGTGGGATCTTTGCACGGAAGGAAGTGATTCGCAGACCCGGACATGCATATATACACATGCTTGCCATGCGAAGAAACAATGGCTGAAATGCTGAGACACTGGCAGACCTTGAATTCGAGGAAGTCGCATGTGCATGCGCAAGTCTAAAATTAAATGGCACTGCTGGGAAGGAACCACGTAACGCAGATGCAGCGCTGATGTTCTAGCAGCTACTAGCAGGGAGCCCTCCAAGTAAGTAGCACAGCCCTTGCCGAATGAGACCAAAAGTATGAGCAGGACGTATCCTGTTGCTAGAGCAATTACTGGCGTCGCCCGAAACACATCGACATGAATTTTTTATTTGGACTTCAGCCTTCATCTCATCTCATCGCATTTCTTTATTCTTTCTATTTTCGTCTTGATATCAGCGACAAAAAAACTTGCAAGGTGTGCAAATTCAGGAGGTTCGATCATCTTTGCTAACGAATCAATGCCCTGTTTCTTTTCTCTTCTTCTCTTCTTCTCTTACATGTGCAACAATTAGCAGGAAGTCGTCGCCCGTCGCCCGTCGCCCGTTGCCATTGCTTTGTTGACTTACACCGTTCCCGAAAAAGAAAACAAAACAACCACTCTACATACATAGCACCCTTTTTCTCTCTCTCACATCATGACAGCCGGCTGTCGAATGCAGGATTCTGATAAGCCCATCGGCGGCCTGTTCTCTAGCCGCCAGTCGACAAAAGCCATAGTTACTGGTGGGCTCTATGCGCCTATGCGGCTATCTCTTTTCAGGGGCTTCTGGAACCAAAGACGGAAATTGGTGGTGGTTTCGCTGCTTCTAGCCGTTCTTTGCCTGTATAGTCTGGACTACCCTGCATCACCAACAGCACCCTCCTATAATCCCGATGGCACACTTTCATCTGCGGGAGCCGACGAGGATGAAGCTCTGCAAAGCCTGTTTCATCCTCCAGACCCGAAAGTGCACCCCGCCATGCATCTCGCTGGCCAGGCTGAGTCTTCATTCCTGCAGAAGACTGCTCTCCAGTCGCAAACCCTTGAAGAGGCCGTGGCTACTTATCGCCGCCGCTATGGCATCCCCCCTCCTCCACACTTCGACACTTGGTTCAACTTTGCCCGTCAATCCGGCTTCCAGCTTATCGACGAGTTTGACACTATCCACAATAATCTACGGCCATTCTGGGGACTGAAACCCGCAACGATTCGCAAGAGAACGGCAGAAGCGCTTGGCTACAGTAACGACCTTCTTGCAGTGTCGATCCGCAATGGCGAAGTGACTTATGCCGCCGCGAGCCGTGAGTGGCAGACTAATGCTACTGTCAAGATGATATCCAAGTTCGTCAAATACTTGCCTGACATGGACCTGGCCTTTAACGTCAACGATGAGCCAAAAATACACATACAGCATGGTGACATGACCCGTCTTCTTGAAGCCGCCGATGCACGCAGAGCAAAAGCTAGCCAAGCAATAGACCTTGGACAAACTTTCAGCCCAAGACCAGACGACATGGGTGCGGGTCGGGGGTTTCTCACCCACAAAACTACACGCTTCAATGAGATGCCCCGTCAACGCAGCTGGTCTATAGCACGAATGGGCTGTAGCCCGAATAGTCCTGCTCGCAGCCTGGAGGAAGATGCCCACGATGATCTCAACGAGGCCTGCTACACTGACATGTGCTTCGTCGCCAACATGACGGCCTTTTCTGACGTCTGCAGATCGCCGTCGCTAGCAACATCCTATGGCTTTTTCGTGTGTCCCAACGCCTTTGCATTCTCGAATGACTTGATTCCCATATTTTCGCAGTCAAAATACTCCACGGCAGCCGACATTTTGTATCCGTCTCCCTGGTATTGGGCTGGCAAGGTCCAGTATAACGAAACCGAGGACCAAAGCTGGGAGAACAAAACCGATGACTTATACTGGCGTGGATCAACAACTGGCGGGTTCTCTCGCCTGGGAGGCTGGCGTCACCAGCATCGCCAGAAGCTCGTTGAAGGTCTCGCAGTGGTCCCTGCCGAGGCGAAGGTTCTCGCCAACAACGGCACAGCCGACAAGCCTATGTGGGTTGAAATGCCCGCTGTCTCATCAATGCTTGTCGATGCCACCAACGTATCATTTAGTCATATTGGCCAATGCGATGCCAGCGATTGCACGGCGCAGAAGGACTTCTTTAACATCGAGGAGTACGCATCTCAAGAGGATGGGTGGGCTCACAAGTTCTTACTTGACATGGACGGCAATGGCTTTTCAGGCCGCTTTTATTCGTTTCTACAAAGCAACAGCCTGCCTCTCAAGCACGCTATTGTCCACGAGTGGCACTCTGAGAGAATCATGGCGTGGCTGCATTACGTGCCGCTGAGTCTACAGGGCAAAGAATGGTGGGAGTTGCTTCGCTGGCTTCGCAGAGACAAGGATGGCAGCGAATGGGCCAAGAAGGCGGCCGTGGCTGGTCAGGATTGGGCGAACAAGGCACTTCGCAAAGTGGATATGGAAGTTTGGTTCTTCAGGCTGTTACTGGAGTACGGCCGTGTGATTGACGACGATCGGGAGAATATCGGCTTCGAAATAGCATCGATTGGCGGGTAAGTGGGAAGAAGGACGGGGTGCAAGTACTTTTATGAGCCACAGTACATGTACATACACCAGAGGTTTGGCAAATGATTTCATACATTTATAGACGCAAGCAGGCAAAGGTGGGAATATTTTAATCGCATCCATCGTGTAAACATCACAGCACTTGTTATCTGATTTGGCGACTTTATGCAGGCGTTGCATGTGAGCTGCAAGATCAATCCCCTTTTATTCATTTATTTCTATGTCACGAAGAAAGATGGTAAAACTAAGCCGAAGAGATACAAAAGCTCCAACAACGAACGAATGGCAGCCTTGACCATAAACAAGAAACAAAGACGCCCAGTTCCAAACTCCAAATATAAACAAGCATTTCGTATCTGCACTTTCACTCCCTGTCTCCTTGTACACGTCTACAGAAACATCACGTTGACAACCTGCATTAGAACCTTACTGTGGCTCTATTACTCCTCATCCACCTCGTCATCATGCTCCTCCCGTGCAACTCTCTGCTCGTCAACCATACCCTTATCTTGGTATTCTGCCTCATCCTCCACATCGGCCTCCGCATCACCATCTCCGTCGCCAACCTCTTCACCACAAGGGTTCTCCTTGAATGCGAGCATGGCTTCGCGCATGTCCTCGGGCGGCTCTTCGATGCGCACATCGAGGGCGTCAAGATCCTGCCGGTCGTCATCCTGGGTAAAACCACGGCGGATATCAAGACGGCGCTGGCGCTGCGGACGGATGGATGAGCGTTGCATGACGGGATAATACCACATGGCCTTTTGGCTTTCAGAGTCCTTGCCATCAGTAAAAGCGACAAGAAGCTCCTCGCTGTATTTCGTAGTATGGTTGAGTTCGATCTCTTTGGCAGTCTCGTAGCCACGCACACGTTCGAAGCGGAAGCAGGGCCCATTGTCAGATTTGTGCGAGTAGAGCGCATCGTCGTCGTTTTCCGGGTTGTTGACGTCGAACTTGGCACGGAAGCGCTTCGTGTCCGTGGCCAAGTGCGTGAGGAAGAAGTCGTAATTCATCATGGGAGGCGGTTTGCTGTAGTTTAGAGGGTCTCTTTCATGCAGCTCTAGCGCTTGGTGGTAGGCTGCCTCCTCGGATGGCGTCGTTTCCACAGGCTTCAAAAGGCCGTTGATAAGACGCTCATCATAGTGTGTACTAGGCGGTACAGGGTTCGTAAGAAACTTGATTGTGACGTAGGCCCCGGAATCGGGAAAGGCGTCGAGGTCGGGGAGGATTGGAAAAGCGTCCACCAATTTGAGGTTGCGATTCTCAGGATGTTTGACAGAGCCGGGGTTCTTGCGATACGCCTCGGCGAACTCGAAACTCTTGTCGATCTTGCGACGTATGCCAGCAGGAGAGTCGTCATCCTCGACGGGCGCGCGACGCTTTTCAATACGTTTGGGGCCTGTTTTGTTGTCTATAAAGGTGCGTTTGGAGGTTGTGCCAGAAATATACTCGGTACGACGCAGGAAGGACACGGCCACATCGGCAGGCTTAGGGGCTCCTAAGCTGTTAATAGGGCGTAGTAGAGGGCGATCGCGGGGATGAATGGCAGGTGTCGTAGCAGGAGCTTGTATAGCTATTTGAGATGAAGTTAGCAGGTTAGTGGTTTAAAGAAACTTGCTTGCGTTTCAACAGCCTGGTGGTGCACAAACATACAGCTTTCGTCACCATCAAACACGCCAGGCATGCCAACGAGGTCCAGCGGCATCCCCAGTTCAGCATCAGCCTCTATGTTGGGTTGCTGCTCGCGCACCATGCGGGATGTAAATCCTGGGCCGGTGTACTGGCCGTTTGAAAGCCCAGTGTTGGGGATTTCCAACAGCTTTGGGGGGAGCGAAGGTGGCGGCAGCGTATTAGAATAGCGCACACGCGCGATGTAGTCCTGATGGACAACACGCGAACCATTGCCGGACGAAGATGGCTTGGAGCTCGACATATTGGGTATATGTCGGGTGTTTCTGAAGTGCGCAGAGAAATTCTAGCTCAAGGCATGAGAAGAGAATATGACAGGCACGAAGGAGAAAAGAGACAGAAAGGCCGCTGGGAGTGTCAGACTACAACGCAGACAAGGAAGAGTCGCTGGCATTGGCGAGAAGCTGCGCGAGGCTGAGCTGCAAGGCTACTGAGTTTACATTTAAGGTGGGGCCGAGTCTACGTACTTGGGATATAATATTTGACGTACAACAAGACGTACAGGACATTTCTTAAAGTACAATGGGACTTGAAGACTAGATTTTGGAAGTATAGAAACGCCTAGGACGAAATATCAGACCGTAGAAGCTAGTTTCCATGCCAGTTGATCTCAATTCCAACACATATGGCGTAGCTCTTCTCGAGACAATCTTAGGCCACAGGTCACGTGAAGTCAGGACGATTCTTGCTGACTCAGCACTGTGCCGCCCAATCAGGATCCACGAGATTTTCGTCTTACGATTGTTAAGCTGTTATTCTGACTTCAGTTTGCATGGAGAAAACCCTCTCGGCAATTTTCTTATAAAAAAGTCTACCGAACGCTATCTTGTGACGACGATCGCCCATTGCACGCTCCTGTCAGTCCCCGATATCAACATTGGCTCTATCTGATCTTCTGTCTAACGCAAGCCTTGCCTTTCGGCCGCCTCTCCACTCTTCCGGACCTTTTTTTTCTTCCTTCTTTTTCCTTTATCCTCTCTTAAATCCCCTCTTCCCTCTCAAACCAACCATACACGCCCTAAAAGCCATACACATTCAAAATGATGCGCACTTCGACCTCGACCCTCCTTCGCCGCACCATTGCTCGTGCTGGCATGCCTACCATTAGTACCCGTGCTGCCTCAACCGCCCTGTCCAAGCCTACTCTAGCCAACATCGAGAAGCGCTGGGAGAGCATGCCCATGCAGGAGCAGGCCGAGCTATGGATGTCTCTGCGCGACCGCATGAAGGAGAACTGGAACGACCTGACTCTGCAGGAAAAGAAGGCTGGTGGGTATTTTCCTTTCCGCGTCATAACGAATGGCTTGCTCCCCTGAGAGACGGATGATACATGCCGAACTGCCTCCGAAACAACGATAAATAAACCCACTATCCCGCTGGCTCGCGGCCAACATACCTTTCTCGGAGATGTCCACCCTGGAGTCAACAGACATCAATGAGTCCCAATTAGTCTACTCTACCCCAGCCATTAGAGCCAGCCAGGTCGAGCGGACTCTGGGCATCGTGCGTATTTTTTTCGGCCGGGATAAGTTCCCATGTAACCCCGTCACTCGATACACATGCACCAGCCGCTGTGGCCTATATTACGCCGCAAGCAGCCTTTCTTTACTAAGGCTTGGTCCGAAAGAAGTATTCCGCAAAACTAACTGCTTGTTCTGTCTCTCTAGCCTACTGGATTGCATTCGGTCCCCATGGCCCTCGGGCTGAGGCCCCTGCTGGCGAAAAGGCTCGCGTTGCCACCGGCACCTTCATCGGCATTGCTATCAGCCTAGTTGTTTTCCTATCCATCCGCTCGTTTGCCAAGCCTGGCCCTGAGTCCATGAGCCAGCAGTGGCAGGAGGCTGCCAACGAGAAGCTCAAGGTGCGTTTTCACAGTATTACCAATGCTAATACTCTAGTCGACACTACAAAACAACAAGCCTTACCTAGACTAATTATCCGGCATTCTTTGGCAACATCCACTAACACAATCACTCCCCATACAGAGCCAGAACGCCGATCCTATCACCGGTATCTCGTCTCCCGGCTACGCCGGCAAGGGCCAGGTCCAGTCCCCTCCCCGCTATTAATTAAGCTACTTTCTAGATATCAGCCACTATTCATTCGAACTGCCTTGTTTTCTCCTCTCCTTTGCATCTGTTGGCTTCGCCTGTTCGTTCCCATCCTCGATAGACCGGGCCTTTCCCTTCTTCCGCGTGATACAGATGCAGAGCCCTGCCAATGACACCAAACTCTCTCATTTGTATTCTTCTATTTTGCTATCTGGCTTTCTTCCTCTTGCCTACTTTTCCTCCCCCCAGTCCCGCTTTCTATCTATTCCTCTACCCATTTCTCCCTTTCTCTATAAAGGAGTCGGGCCTCTACTTGTGATAATGGCTCTGTTCATTTGTGTAAAAAATCCATCCACCCCCACGCTCTTGTATGGAAAAATAGAAGTACTCAAAAGACTGTTATCTGTTTTTCTATGCTTCCCTTCTATCCTTTGCCTGTATCACCAAAAACTCTGAATCCCAAGAGAAAGACAAAGGAAAATACTATACATCAATGCCTGTTTCTGTACAACCAGCAGTGTTTTTTATTTTTTTTTCTCTTTTTTATTATTATCTACATGTGGACGTCATCGTAGCGCCGATATCACATTAATACCACAATGGCACCGAACGCAATATCACCAAAGTAGCCGACACTATCCACAGTCGTTTTATAATTCATGATGGGCGGGCAAAAGCATCATGTCGAGTTAAGCTAGTAACCAGACAAGAGGCAAAAACCAGAACGGGCCATAATCAGCTGTTAAATATCGTCAATGACGCTATGGAATCAATCAGCCAAAATCATGTAATCAAGGCTTTGAGGAGAAAAAACAAGTGGCAAGCATAGAAACAAACAAAACGCAAGCAAAGGCTACGGGTGTGCTGCCAAGGAAACAACAAACAAAAGACGGGCAAAAACAACACTGGGAAAAAGCCAGCCACTTATGCTGGCTAGTCGTATCTCTACCGACTCAAGATGGCCCACAAGGTAGATTAATAGATCGCAACACCTTATACCCACTTCATGCACTTCCCAGCCCAGCTATCTTGCTCTGCTGGTCATCAACCACTATGTCTTCAAGGCCTGTCGCATTGCCTTCCGGTTTGTCTTCATCTGCCATTTGGCGCTCGATCTCAAAACGGCCATCCTTGCCCCAATACCCCGCCTTTTCAGTGCCGTTGACGCAAGCTTCAGTGATCAACACATAGGGCATTGGCGCATCGAAAATCGGCTCTGAGAGGACACGCTCCATCTCCATTTTCAGGCCGCGGGCGCCAGTGCCAGACTTGGCTGCCCGTTCGGCAATGGCGCGGAGAGCCTTGCGAGTAAAAAGCAGCCGTGAGGGGTAGGTTTCGAAGAGAGCGGTATACTGCGATACCAAGCAGTTACGTGGCTCGGTGAGAACGCGATATAGGTCATCAACTGAGAGGTTGCTCAGAGCGCAAATGTTGTGTACACGTCCAATCAGCTCAGGAATGAATCCAAAGGCTTGCAAATCAGCGGGTGTTGTAAGGTCCAATGGTGAAAACTTGGAACTAGGGTCGGCAGACCCAGGGTGTTGTATAGGCTGGTGAGGCAGGTGGCTGTACATCTCAAGGGGGAGTGCATCAGGGCCAGTGCCCCGAGATTTGGAGCCGGACTTGACATCCGCACCAAAACCCAGAACGGGGCGAGAGACTCGCCGCAATATCAGTTTGTCAAGGCCAACAAAGGCCCCGCAAAAGACAAACAAGATGTTTCGCGTGTCTACTATGTACTGTTCCGTCTTTCCGGACTGGCCTCCCTGGGGCGGTAGAGATGGGGGCGGTGGGACTGACCCATAGGTGCTAGGAATAGGCGTAGCAGTGCGGGATGACCGAGTGTCTTTGATATTAAGTGTCACCTTGGACCCTTCAACAAGCTTCAGCAGAGCTTGCTGGACACCTTCACCACCGACGTCTCGGCCGTTGTTAGACTCACGGCGAGAAATCTTGTCAAACTCATCTAAAACCACAATGCCATTTTCGGCAGCCTTGACGTCGTAATTTGCTTCAATCAAAAGGCGCTCAATGCACGTCTCGACGTCTTGCCCAATATACCCGGCCTGCGTAAATGAGTTGCAGTCGGATATGGAAAACGGCACCTTCAACTTTTTACTTAATGTTCTGTGTTGGGAGTTGGAGGAGTTAGCTTGACAATAGGAACATGTCTTTCCTAGCACAGACCAACATACTCTAAAATATATGTTTTACCAACACCGGTGGGACCAATCAGCAGCAGGTTGCTCTTGTCAATATTGATGTGGTCTGGCATATTTGGGGTTTCCGCTTGTTGGAGGGGAGACGATAGGGCAGTGTCGAGAGTGGTCTGGATATGGCTCCGTGTATAAGTCCCCGGAAGAGTTGCTGCGGGGTTTTGTGGTGCACTCATGGTGTATTCATGCGGTGTCGAGTCTTCAGGATCGTATTGAGAGTAAACAGGGTCATCGTCTCTCCCATTCTGGTCTGGTCCACTGGCGCCAGACAGTGCATCCGCGTTTCTCAGGTCTCGTGGCTCACGGTCACGAGCGAGCTGCTGTCTTTGCAGTTTCTCGCGGGTATTTCGCTCTTCGATCTCAAACTCATTCCGGCGGCGAACAGCTTGGTAGTGGTTAAAGATGGTTGAGCAAATGGTCTTCTTGGCACGGTCTTGGCCTACCACATAGTCGTCAACCTTTGCCTTGAGGTCGCGAGGATAGAACGGAGGAACGCCGATGGTTTTGTTCTTAAAGATGGGCCCACGACGGCTTTCAACGGTTGGATCGTAGCTATTGCTGAATCCAGAGCCGAAATGGCGATTGCACCGGGGAGCGCCCGGACGTATAGCGGACAGCGAGAAGAATCGCGGGCCATAGTTGTGTATGTACGCAAGCCGCGATATCGTAAGGCCCTTGTTCCTGAGTCGAGATTGTGTGATGTGTGTACTATGGCTATTTAAGGCGACTGGTACGGCGGGGGGTAAGGCCAAACCAACAGGCGATGCCGGCTTCAACGCCAACGACGTCATTGACCCAATATGGGACTTGGCCGAGGTAGAAGAACGCAGACACGTCATTATAGGCCGAGAAAATAAAAAGTAGAAAATGATTAACACAAAAACGGCAAGGCAGCGAGCGAACAGGGCGAGCGAGATACAGAGACTTGAGTGTATGTTATGGCGATAAGGGGCATACGAAGCAAGAGCAAAGGACTCCAAGAGAATCGTACTGATATAGTGCAAGCCGATCTTGGCTATAATAAGCGCAAAGCGAGAGGACAAGGAGAGACCTGAAAGGGAGAGAAATAGACAGAGACAAAGAGGGCTAGCAGAGTAGGGCCAAGGCAGGGCGGGTGAATAAGTGATAGGCTAAGTCGTAACAACAGGCTGGATGCGAATATAAAGACGAGGGGAAAGAGACCAGTATAATATTAATATGGGACGAATAGAACGATTTCGGCAGCAGAAAAGTAGTAATGATGGAAGATATTGGAAGAAGAAGAAATGGTTGGGGAATAGACAGAGGGTGGTAGTAGCAGGTGTATTAGAGTAGTAGTAAAGAGAGGGTGGTCATGGGAGCTTTGTTGATGATCCCAGATACGGTAATTGTGCTTATTGCTACAGGGATAGCTTACAAAGCTTGATTCACTAAATGTAGGCAGGTACAGGGGCTCTGGGTGCCATAGGGGCAGCTACAGAAACAACATGCACCGGGTGACAGCATGCTCTTACAGTGGGATAGTGGTGGCGAAGGACCAAAGTCAAGCATGTGCGATAGGGCTTAGTGCTACATAGGGTCTAGAAGCGACACCTTCATCTACTTGATCTAGGACTACGAGCTCTAGCCTCTCTCTTTCTCAGACACCACCCGAGGCCTGAGTCAGATTGTTTAGTGGCGTCTGCTCTGCCTCATTTCGAAAACTGCCAGCGCAAGACTTGTCAAACAATCTCAGCCTACCTCCGTTCATTGTCTTATGACCTGGACCCGCGCTCTGTCTTGTGCTCTTTATTCGCCTTGATTGGGACTTGCCGAAGCACTGATTTATCTATTATTACCCCACTTCTCCTTGCTGCGGCTAATAGGGTAGGGCTCTTAGCACAAGAGAACGGAAGGGAAGGCCTTGCTGATAGACAAGTGCAAGTGCAAGCAGGCTACGCTTGGGGGCAATCGTACGTGATGAGGAGACTGGTACCTTGTTGTCTGATACCCAGCATATTGTCTCTCAATCTCGGAGCGCATCTCAATGGCGGAAGTTTCGCTATCTGCCTCTTCCACATGCACAATGGCAATGGGCTTTGCCACCCGCATACGGCAATTTTATTTTAGGCGGAGCTGTATATGTTGGGTGCTACTGTACTAGGTGCATACGTGCGTACATACATATGTATGCACTTACTCACATGCGTACATACATATGTATGCACTTACTCACATGCGTTTAACGGAAACCCTTGCTATTGAGAAAACAGGACAAGAGCGACTGGCGCCGTTGTCTTCTCTTTAGGCACAAACGTGGGGAAGCCTCTCCTGATGATAAATGCTTAGTGGGCAATAAATGCATGGGTTCATCGCTGCAACAATGGGAGAAGTCTGTAATGTGTTAAACCTGCTGCCCGGAGCTAGCTAGACTCATGAGCTTGACCATACTGCGACCACTCCTTGCTAATGGCCCCAGCCTCACTCTGCTTCCAGCTTCTTGCATGCTGGCTTATGTATGGATGTTACAAATTTTCCATCTTGCACCAAAGCCCAAGCTTGGGCATTGTTGAGGAGCCTTGGAGGGGAGGGTGGCATGCAGAAGCTTGGTGCATACATGTACGTAGCTATTGCGCTAGTCGCTTGTAGCGACAGTATCTGAGCTGTGCTGTGCCCCTACGTATTCGAGCTGTACTTGCTACCTGCTACCTGCTACTTGTTGCAGACGCAGAGAGAGCAAGGTTGTGGGAACTGCAGGTGGGTGGACGCACGCCAGTTATTCCCACGTACACTGTACAGACAAGATGTGCACGTATAGCAGTAAGTATAGTAACAAGTAGCTAAGTAGGAGGTACTTATCCTACTACCGCCTTTCTGACCCTCCCTCCTTCCCTCTTAACGTTGCTCGTCTCCATAGCATAGGATAAGGCAGGCCCTCCCTCCGCGTCCTTCTTCCTTCCAACAAAAGCTCCCTCCATATCTTTCTACCCACTGCTGTCCTGCCGCGCTTTCCTGCTTCCTGCCTCTCTGTACATACATGTATGTACATGTGGTGGTAGTAGTATAATAGCTTGGAAACCTCCCCCTCAATCCATTCCTTGCTTTTTGAGGAGCCTCCTTCTCTTGTAACTGTACATTCCCCCCACCCCTCATATCCTTCGTGTTCCCCATACTTGCCTTGTCCCCTTGCTTGTATCGCCGTGTCTCTACCCCCTCCGGCATTGATTCTTATTCCCTCGATCCCCCATTCCCTTTATCCCCTCCCTTCGTTTGTTCTCTTGTTTCTATCTGGCTTTATTCTGTCCAACGGCTGGCCATCTACAGCAGGCCTAGCAATACAAAAGCTCATCAATTTCGGCTTCCTATCATTCTTCCTTCGGCCATCATCCCCGCTCGTATCACATTTAATAACATCCTTCCTCACCAAAGCAAATATCTTTGCTTTCCCCCATCGGCCCTATAACATCTCCATTCACCACAGCTTGTAAACCATCAATCCCGTCATGCCATCTGCTACTCACGGTACGCTTGTTGAGCTAGCTCCCAACGTCACGCTTGACCTCGACAAGGTGGCCAAGGATGGCTCGGGTGAGTGGACAGAAAAAAATGTCTTGCACTTTTCGTCGGACTTGAAACTAACATCGCTTTTTTAGGCATCATATCTTTAGACCCCTATCTTGAGCCTCACAGAGACGCCTTGAGACGTCGGTATTCCAAAGCCCAGGAGTGGCTTAAGAAGCTCGACGCTACTGAAGGTGGTGTTGCCAATTTCGCCAAGGCAAGTCCCCCCCTCCCCTCAGACCGTGCGAGGTGTGACATTGTGATCCAAAGTATCGCCATATTAATATCTAGTACTCTCACACAAAACAGGGCTATGAAAAATTTGGCTTCAATGTCGACCAGGATAACAACATCGTCTACCGCGAGTGGGCTCCCAACGCCACCCAAGCCTTCTTGATCGGAGATTTTAGTGAGTTGTCCTATCCCATGGCTCTGCTCTTGTTTTTGTCGTCGCTAGAAATAGGGCTCTTCCGGAACGATGCACAGACAAACAATCTGACATTACCGTGGTATAGATGGCTGGAATAGAACGTCTCACCCCATGAAACGCAATGACTTTGGCGTTTTCGAGATTACTCTGAAGGCTGAAAATGGCCAGGCTGCGATCCCGCACAACAGCAAGCTCAAGGTAGGATGACACTGGAAGCAACTGAGACCAGGGCCCCCGAGACGAAGTTCGCTGCCCAGGCCTGTTTTCTGTTTTTCCTCTACCCGATATGCCCTGATCGGAATATTGTCCAGTAATAAAGGCTAACACCACAAACCTGCTTGCAGATTGCCATGAACCTACCTGACGGGCGTCAAATTGATCGTCTTCCCGCCTGGATAAAATATGTGACACAAGACCTGTCCGTGTCTCCTGCATATGATGCTCGCTTTTGGAACCCCCCTCCTTCTGAGCAGTACAAGGCCAAAAACCCCCGTCCCAAGAAGCCCAAGAGTCTCCGTGTATACGAGGCTCACGTTGGTATCTCTTCCCCAGAGCAACGTGTTGCAACCTTCAAGGAATTCACCAAGAATATACTTCCGCGTATTCGCAACTTAGGCTACAACACTATCCAGCTCATGGCCGTCATGGAACACGCCTACTATGCTAGCTTCGGCTACCAGGTCAACAGTTTCTTTGCCGCCAGCAGTCGATTCGGCACCCCCGAAGACCTCAAAGAGCTCATTGACACTGCCCACGGCATGGGAATTGTTGTGCTTCTTGATGTTGTGCACAGCCATGCTTCCAAGAACGTGTTGGATGGACTCAACGAGTTTGACGGCACTGATCACCAGTACTTCCACGGTGGACAAAAGGGCCGCCACGCTCTCTGGGACAGCCGGCTTTTCAACTACGGTCATCACGAAGTCATGCGCTTCCTTTTGAGCAATCTCCACTTCTGGATGGACCAGTACGGCTTCGATGGTTTCCGCTTCGATGGTGTCACTAGCATGCTATACGTCCACCATGGTATTGGAACGTGAGTGTTATAGAATTTCCTGGCTTTTTATGTCTCCCCTTCGCTCAACTCGCCAATACTGACATTGAGTAACATCATAGTGGCTTTTCCGGTGACTACAACGAGTACTTTGGCTACGACGTTGACGAGGAGGCTGTTGTCTATTTGATGGTCGCGAACGAGCTCTTGCACAAGGAATTTCCGGATTGCATCACTATTGCCGAGGATGTATCCGGCATGCCTGCTCTATGCGTGCCTGTTGGTCTTGGTGGTGTTGGTTTTGACTACCGCTTGGCCATGGCTATTCCTGATATGTGGATCAAGATTATCAAGGAGCTGAGCGATGATCAGTGGGACATGTCCAAAATCTGCTGGATCCTGACCAACCGCCGCCATGGCGAGAAGACAATTGCCTATGCCGAGAGCCACGATCAAGCGTGAGTAGAATTTGACGAACCGGTGTAACTCTCATATACTAACCTTTTTTTACAGTCTGGTTGGTGACAAGACTCTGATGATGTATCTTTGCGATGCTGAAATATACACCAACATGTCGACTCTAAGTCCACTTACCCCTGTCATCGACCGCGGCATTGCCCTTCACAAGATGATTCGTCTCCTGGTGCATGGCCTTGGTGGCGAGGGCTACCTCAACTTCGAGGGTAACGAGTTTGGTCACCCCGAGTGGCTAGACTTCCCTCGGGATGGCAACAACAACTCTTTTTGGTACGCCCGCAGACAATTCAACCTCACCGAGGATAGTCTCCTGCGATACAAGTTCCTGAACAACTTCGACTCTGCCATGAACAAAACAGAGGACAAGTATGGCTGGCTGGGCTCTCCCCAAGCCTATGTTTCTCTCAAGCATGAGAGCGACAAGGTTATTGTATTTGAGCGTAACGGCCTTGTATTTGTGTTCAATTTCCACCCTACCCAGAGCTATACCGACTACCGCATTGGCATCGACGATGCGGGCGTATACCGTATAGTGCTTCAAACAGATCTAGAGGAATTTGGCGGCCACAAACGCCTTGAAGAGTCGACCCGCTTCTTCACCAAGCCAGATGAATGGAACAACCGCCGGAACTGCACACAGGTGTACGTTCCATGCCGCACTGCTTTTGTAAGTCAAACATTAGGATGCCCACTCTTGTATTACATGTGTGACGCTGGGTGCAAGCACAGATTAGGCTAACACTATATTTCTTTTTAGGTGTTGGCAAAGGAGTAGGAGATTTGGAAAGGGACTTGTTGGAGCCTGCCTGTAGCTTTTCACGGAACAAGGACGCTATCGAGTTGACGACGAATATGCTTTTGCACAGTCGGCATAAAAAATATTGAGGTGTACGTCGCAGGCTGTCGCCTAGACTAAAGTCCTCCCAGAGCCATTAGCACGAATAAATGTTGACGCTTTATCACCACCAAACTAACTAGCCCCCATACCAACCAGAAGGGAAGCAGCGGAGGCAGCAGTGAATGTGAATACCAGCACGCTGACGAAAACTATTGCATCAACATGTGTGGATGCATCCATTAAGAATGGCATCGCCAGTATTTTCTCGTAACACGGTGCTAAAAGAGGACGCTACAAATGTTGTCGCAACTAGTTATATTATAGATTCATTGAGTAGTCTTTGTTGATAACGTGTTGGTTGACAAAGCGCCAAAGGGAAATTTGGCAGCAGGAACAGGAACAGGAATTGGTCAATACTATGGCTTGGTGTCCTTGAATTTCTTCACGCCTTAGGCCGTCAACCATTCAGCCGTTCAGTCCTCGACAAATTTCCAAGAGCCCCCACCTCTGCTGCCCAAAACCCCTGCCATCAAAGTTGTCCCCAATGTTAATTGAAGAAATGGCTCCCGACCAGCGGCGAAACAGCGGGTAAACCTCGTTTGTTACCCAATCAGGTTTAGCGCTCGAGCAATTTTCGGCCAAAGATGGTCCTCACGTGACCAGCATTCTAGCAAGCTCTCCAGATCTTCGACGGGCGTAGTTCATTCTGGTTTCTCTGGACAATTCTGCTCACTCTCTTCCAACGTCCCTCTCCCGACTACCCAACCTTCATCTCCACCCCCATTCAGATACGCTCTCAGCCGTCTGTAGAGATGTTCAAGAGGTGTGTGTTTTCATCATCATCCTACTTTCACGAGCCAATGGGCACCAATTCCATTCAATTGACGCTGACCATTGCCTATGTCTTCTCTCTCCCCCTCATAGCGGCATTTCTTCCTTCGCGAGAGCAGCTCGCCCTGCCTTTGCGGCGGCGCCCCGTCGCGCTGTCCGCACTCCCTTCCCTGCGCTGAACCGTCTTGCCAGCACTTCCAGTGTTGGCTACGGAAAGATTCACCAGGTTAGTCTTGATGGTCCAATTTGTTCCATGTTCTGTCTCTTGTGTACTTGTTGAACTGGCCTGTCATTTTAATGGCATGGTGGCCTTGTCCGATGTCTACCGAACATTACTTTTCCTCATCAAGGAATTGGTCCGCTAACATTGAGAAAAATATTTTAGGTCATTGGTGCCGTTGTTGATGGTTCGTGTTAAATCAACCGATTGCCCTCTCCCATGACCTTCTCCCATCAACATCAACAAAAACACGGCCATTATTCAATTGGATTTTCATCAGCTCACACTTTTTGTTCTCTTTTTGCAGTCAAGTTCGATGGCACTAAGCTACCCCCCATTCTGAACGCCCTCGAGACCCAGAACAATGGCCAGAAGCTCGTCCTTGAGGTCGCGGTAAGCTCGGAATTTCCAGATCCGATGGTCCGAAATGTACTACTTGAAAACAGTGTCTAACAATTATGCCATTTACAGCAACATCTGGGTGAGAGTGTCGTCCGTTGCATTGCCATGGACGGTAAGTCAATGATGTGTTTTTTTGCCCTGTGTTTCTTTATCTGCCCTTTCATTCTAGCTTGAGTGGCTTTTTTTCTTCTTTTTTTTTCCATGTCTTATCTTCATACTGACAATTTTTTTTTTTTTCCACAGGTACCGAGGGTCTTGTCCGTGGTGCTAAGGCCGCCGACACCGGTGCCCCCATCACCATTCCCGTTGGTCCTGAGACTCTAGGCCGTATCATGAACGTCACTGGTGACCCCATCGACGAGCGTGGCCCCATCGTTGCCAAGAAGCATCTCCCCATTCACGCCGAGGCCCCCGAGTTCACTGAGCAGTCAACCGAGGCCGAGATTCTGATCACCGGTATCAAGGTCGTCGATCTGCTTGCCCCTTACGCCCGTGGTGGTAAGATTGGTCTGTTCGGTGGTGCCGGTGTCGGCAAGACCGTGTTCATTCAGGAGCTTATCAACAACATCGCCAAGGCCCATGGTGGTTACTCTGTCTTCACTGGTGTCGGTGAGCGTACCCGTGAGGGTAACGATCTGTACCACGAAATGCAGGAAACCTCCGTCATTCAGCTGGATGGCGAGTCCAAGGTCGCCCTGGTCTTCGGTCAGATGAACGAGCCCCCTGGTGCTCGTGCCCGTGTCGCCCTGACTGGTCTGACCATTGCCGAGTACTTCCGTGATGCCGAGGGACAGGATGGTGAGTGCTCCTATCACCCACCCACAATTTTAAGCCATCATTGCTAACTCATTCAATAGTGCTGCTCTTCATTGACAACATTTTCCGCTTCACCCAGGCTGGTTCTGAGGTGTCTGCCCTGCTGGGTCGTATCCCCTCTGCCGTCGGTTACCAGCCTACCCTGGCTGTCGACATGGGTGGTATGCAGGAGCGTATTACCACTACCAAGAAGGGTTCCATTACTTCCGTCCAGGCCGTGTACGTGCCCGCTGACGATCTGACTGATCCCGCCCCCGCCACCACTTTCGCCCATCTGGACGCCACTACTGTGCTGTCTCGTGGTATTTCCGAGCTGGGTATCTACCCTGCCGTCGATCCCCTTGACTCCAAGTCCCGTATGCTGGACCCCCGTATTGTCGGCGAGGAGCACTACCAGACCGCCACCAAGGTCCAGCAGATTCTTCAGGAGTACAAGTCTCTTCAGGATATCATTGCTATTCTGGGCATGGACGAGCTGTCGGAGGCTGACAAGCTTACCGTCGAGCGTGCCCGTAAGATCCAGCGTTTCCTGTCGCAGCCTTTCACTGTTGCCCAGGTCTTCACTGGTATTGAGGGTGCCCTAGTCGACCTGAAGGACACCATTGCCTCGTTCAAGGCCATCCTGAACGGTGAGGGTGACTCCTTGCCCGAGGGTGCCTTCTACATGGTTGGTGACTTCGCCTCTGCCAAGGTCAAGGCTGAGAAGATTCTGGCCGAGCTCAACGCTTAAGCGTTTCCTACGACTTCATTAATGGAACGTGGCTGCGAAAAGAGGAAAGGGGATTAATGGGAGTGAAAAAGCGCACCCTGTGTATAGAATTCCAGGGCTCTGAAAATGCTTTTATTTTCTTTCAAAGCGGCATCGGGCCCTGAATCTAGTCTCTTCCATGAGCTGTGTACAAGACATTCAATTTGTTTCTCGTTATAACCACCACCCATAATTGTACAATGTGAAAATCTGTGTTAATGGACATGGCTTGTGGTTAGTGGTCACATAATTATTGATGCTTCACAGGACCTGAAAAAGTAATGCGTTGGCGGACTAGGGTTAGATCCCGTTTCTGCTTAGTCATATCACTAAGCGCGTGTTGATAGCGCGTTTAAACACCTACAGGATAAGATCACGGAGCTGGTTAAAGCAATGTTCTATTTCGCAAAGTCAAATTGAGTTCGAACCTGGTTGTACCAAGTGACTTGCCCACGACAAGTAACAATGCCTATTTTTCAGGCACCAGGTCTTCAGTTGATGCAGGATCTTTTGCAGTCACACCCGTGTAGGTCATTGCAAATAGAGACTCTCGCAACCCTTTTGCACGTAAGAGGAAACCGACTGGCTGCCCCAACGTAAGCCTGGCTCTTTCAAAGACTCATCTCTAACTATCAGGTTTTCCCTTGCTTCTTCTTCTTCTTATAGCCTAATGCTGCGATAGCACGGAACATTGTTGTCTACGGACCCGAAGCGTCGGGCAAATCAGCCATCGTCGAAGGCGTAGTCTCGCGAATATCACAGGCGTCTGGTGATGAATGGATGCTCAAGTGTGCAATTGTCAAGTCAGTGCAATGCATCACTCTCCGGCACATGTTTGAGAGGAGCCTGGCGCTGATTCAGGAGGCTTTGGGAATACAAGAAAAGGTTCCGCGTTGCGATAACCTGGCACAGTTCACGAGCGAGTTGTCGCAGATCCTTGGTATGTGGGCGGCAGAAGGCGCAGATGTACGTCCAGCTCGACGGCATTTTGCTCTAGTGTTTGATGGCATTCAGGGTCAGAGAGAAGCAACGGGAACGCTAGCTGCGGGCCTGGCACGACTAGCAGAGATTGTATGTTTCATTAGTGTCTAGTTGGACTTGATTTATGCTGCGAGATAACTGTACTAACAAAGTCTTTTTTACGCTGGACAGGTCCCGTGTCTTGTATGCGTTTTCATCGTCCCGGTTCCCCCACCGTCGTTCTTGCGCACTACAACTATCGTTAATGTGCATTTCCCGAACTATGCCAAGCACGAATTTGTCAAGATCCTCGCCCTATCCACACCGCCATCTATTGCCGACTTAAGCGATCAGGAGATACACGACTTATGGATCCGCTTCTGCGGAACGGTGCACGACTCACTGGCCAAGGCTGCTATTCGCACTTTGCCTCTGTTACGGAGTAGCTGCGAACGCCTGTGGCCGCTGTTTGTGGCGCCCATTGAGTTGGGGACACATGACGCGAAGGAGTTTTCGAAATTACTCATCGCTGCCCGCATGCATTTCCAGGACGAGGCGTTGATTAACCCGTCGCTGGTCAGCGCTCAGCCAATCCTCAGCAAGCCTGCAATCTTGCCGTTCGCAGAGGTTTCCAATGGGGATTCTGCGGCCACCTCTAGCTCCGTTCTTGCTACTACTACGCCTGATTCTGATCCCATGCCTTCCAAGAAAGATCTCGCTGTGCTCCTGCCTACAATGCCGCGACTGATATTGATTGCTGCGTATCTCGCCTCACACAACCCTGTACGTCATGACATGGCCGTTTTCTCAACCTTTCACCATGGCAAAAAGAAGAAGCGCGGCGGGCTGGCCAGTACTCTTCCACAACGAGCGCCACGCTCTAAACACCGCAAGATTGCGCGAAAGCTGCTCGGGGCACACAGTTTTGTCATGGAACGGATGATGGCTATCCTGGCGGCTGTTCGTAGTGAATGGGCTGCGGCCGTCGGGCTACCGGTGCAACAAACCACCGGTATTGATGGAGATATCGGCTTGGCTATGGCCACATTGACCAGCTTGCGGTTGTTGGTGAGAGTTGGTGCAGGCTCGGATTTGTTGGATCGTGGATCTAGATGGAGGATTACGGTGACTTGGGACGATGTTAGGTCGATAGGGCGGAGTGTTGGCCTGGAGATTGAGGACTGGCTGGTCGAGTAAACGACTAGGAGGAGTAGAGGATGTACAAGCTCGAAGCGAATAGGTAGAGTATTCCACCTTACCCGTCTTTGCATATCTGGAAGCAATCAGGGCTTCTGGTGGCGTGTGACACGACATAATTGACACAGATATTCGAGGCCATTCATTGCCTTGTATTGATTGATAAGATGCTTGCTTTGAGGTTTTTTGTCTTTGTTTCCTTTTTCTTTTCCCACAAGGGGTGTATTGTATTTATCAAGGAAGTTCACTTGCAATGACAGACACATGGGCATAAACAATGGTTTTAGCTACTTGCTACAACTTCTCGCCTCTCGCCTTTCATCGTTCAAACATGTTAAGCCAAGTTAGTTGGTTCACTTTGTGTTGATAGTGCGCAAAGGGGATGAGCGGAACTGGGAACATGTAAGGTGCATGCATTCAAACCCATAACAGCTAAAGACAAACCATAGAAAACAAACCCTCCTCCCCCAAAAGAAAAAAAAATAAGTCTATGAATAACCCAGCGAGCCTTCTAAGAATAAGAAAAGAAACGTAAAAAAGGGACCAACAGAACAAAAAAGACAACGATTCAGACAGCAGGTGGCGGCTATGCACTGACACTGTTCACAATTCCTGCTTGCTGGTCTCCCAGGCGCCACGTGTCTTCTTGCTTGGTTCCAGGTGGCAGCCACGTCGGAGCTTGCGTTTGTCGCACCGTAGAGTCTTTCCCAGGAACGATGCCGTAGCTTGTGGAGGCTGCAGGCCCGGAGACGTAGGGGGCAGATGAGGAGGTGTTTATAGGCAATAGGGGCGAAGCATTGGGGGCAGCTGCCATGGTGCGCACCTTGCGATCGGCCTTGTTGCCCTCATTAGAGCGGTCGTAGAGCCACAGACCCAGGAATGTCAGGGCAATGCCAAAGGCCTGGATGCGAGTAGTGGGGTTGCGAAACCAGATCAGAGACGCGACTATGATATAGACACGCTTGAGAAGGCTGGCCACGGAGTACGTGACAGGAGAAACCATTCCGAGTAGCACAAAAGCAATTAGGTTCTGGCCAAAGTGGAATGAGCCGTTGAGGAAGAACTCAAGGGTCAAGCGGCCATGGTCCATGGCTCCAGGTCTGCCACTGAGGTCAACTGCGCCGTCACTGAAGAAGTCAGCAAGCAAGGACCAGCCTTCCGAGAAGAACCAGATAGGGAGGGTGAGAAAAAAGGCAATGCTGGATGAGTAGCAAATTAGATTCAACTTGTCGAGCTTCTTGCTTTGCATTCCCATGCCTTCAGCCTCAACCTTGGCCCTGTCGTTGAACAGCTGCTTGGAGTAGATGTTTTGGGTAACAAAGATGATGGCTGCTAGAAGAGCGTAGATGACGCCTAGAAACTGACCGCCAAACGTGATGTTTCCAGAGCAGGCTAGGCAGACACCTAGGGTTAGGGGAACAAGCGAAACGTAGGTTGCAACAGGATAAGGGATGTTGTAGAGCAGGCGGTAGGCTACGACGGTGAAGAGGGGTGAAAGTCCCTTGATAGTGTGCACGAGGGAGACGGGAATCATGGATGTCGCATTGGAGCTAAGCAAGTGGCCACCGATCTGGAAAAGAGCCATGGGAAGGGTGGTGCGAGCAATGTCGAGCGAGGGTTTGCGGAGGGGATACTTTAAGGTAGGAATGATGCGCTTGAGTTTGGGGAAAATGGAGGCGAGCCACGACCAGAGGAGGCAGTATGACGAGACAAAGACGAACTGCACGAGGGTAAGAGTCGCCGGTTTTGGAAAGGCGTTGAGAATAGACTTGGAGGAAGTGTTCGTGAGGAGGGAAGTCGTCCACCAAATGATGCACAGGACCTGGATGAGGGACGGCGGGTTAGTGACAAGATAAAAACCACGGGACCTACATCTGTGCAGAAACAAAGCACAGGAGAGCGCAGGGAAAGGCTAGGACTTACAACAAGCATAGGCGAGATGGGCGCACGCAGGGCTCCGGCAATGTCGGCCTGACTAATGCTACTATTGCGGACCCTTCTCAGCGCATTTGAAAGACTAGTACGGCGACCAGGTAGCGAAGAGCCATCGAGTTTCTCACGAGAGGAAGAACTTCTGCTGTGATCGCGACGAGGGGTCCACCTCTGCGCACTGCCTATAGCGGTATCATGGCTAGTGGTATCAACAAAGTCTGGAAAACGGTCGATCTTTTCGTGATGGCTCATGATGGGTGAAGTGCCGGACGAGGGAGACTCAGCTATGAGCGAGTATAGGGGAGGGGGAGAGAAAAAGAGGGGCGGTATTGGTCGATAATATATGGATGGGGCGGCGTGTCATGAGAGGGTAATCAACGGCAAACTCGCGATTTGGGCAGTGACTTCGTTTCCGCCAAGAATATGGAGATGGAGGGTAAGGAAGATACGAGCTAGACAACGACCGGGCAAAACAGAGGCGATATAAACGAGAGACAAGAATTGAAAGCGCAGCGGAAGCAAAGAATAATAAAGAGAATAGAGAGAGACTGGGCCGTGGAATCTGGAGGCGTTGAAGGGGGGAAGAAGGGGAAAGAAAAGGGAACTCCCGAAATAAGTGAATAAAACTCTCAATTGGAAAAAAAAAGAATTAAAAAAGACTTAAAAAGGTACAGGTATCAGTGTACATATGCAGCACCGGAATATCACAGGCTAAATGGGTGAAGAGCAATACCACCTACTTATTTTGTTCTTTTTGTTACCACGTGCTCAGCAGGCACACGACAGGAGAGAACAACCATGGCCAGGTGCAAGCTCGAGCTTCCGTGCGATATTTGGCCATTTCAATGCTTTTGCAACATTTCTTGTAGTGATTGTTGTACGCACATGCAAATATGAAAGCTCGGTAGTTGTGCTTAGCCTTAGCTGCTTTGACTTATATCATCACCACGAAAGCAGCTGGCCTTGATGTCTTTTTATAGTAACCCCTGCATCCGTCAATCAAGGGTACATCAAGGGGTTTCCGAAAAGTGGAGACTGGGTGTCTGTCACGTGAGCGTCCCGCTGCCAGCTGACAGGACCCTGCCAGCCATTCGACCATGGCACCTGGCGGCATCTGCGCTTCTGCGCACGTCGCGCTTTTGGGCGAAGCCTTGTCTGAGAAGTGTCGACAAGGCTACGAAGCTTTACCAGAACGCCGACGACAAAAAAAGTTTGGCCTCAACCAGCGCTGTGCCCATTTCTCAGCTGCCCGCGCACAAGTCCTTGCGCCTAATTCCAAGGGGAATCACGAAGCTGCTCTTCACCGAAACTCAAGACCTTTGGGCCTCTCAGGACTTTTCACTTCCAATCCTGCTTGCTTCCCCGGCATCACCAGTCTCATCGACTTCGACTGCCAGTCAGTTCTGATCTTGTCTGCAACTCCCTGGACTTGCAACCGGCCAGTCTGAGCTGCCCCCCCTTGACACCCGCCTGGCTCTCCGTTCTCTACACGTACCGTGCGAACGTCATCCACCAAATCGCCCGTCATGGCAGCTGCAAAGATGACCAAGAACCAGATGCGACGCGCCAAAAAGAAGGAGTTGAAAAAGGCCGCCGTTACTACAGACAAGGAGTCGACTGCTGCGAACCAGGAGAAGGCTGCTTCTAGCCTGGGGGAATCTCAAGAAGATGCTGTCTTAACCACCGCGGCCACTGCCGCAAAAGACAGCGGCGCCACGATAAAGTCTCAGCCAACCCCCGAAACGGCACCTATGATGGACGAAGAAATCGAAATCCCCGACGTTAATAACGACCCCGCATTTTCCATGTTCAAGGACATATTCAAAAAGTTCGGTGCTGATTTCGAGCAGGATGAGGTAGCACGTGAGGCTAATGCCGGAAACCAGGGCGAAGTCATGTACAGCGACGACGAAATCCCCGACGAAGAACAGCCGTTGCGCATGTCTAAAAAGAAGCGCAAGATGCTTGCCCAATTGTCCATCGCCGAGCTCAAGGCGCTCGTCAAAGTCCCCGAGGTTGTTGAGTGGCAGGATGTCAACTCGCCCGACCCGCGCCTGCTTGTCCAGATCAAGGCCCAGCGCAACGTTGTGCCTGTGCCTGGCCACTGGTCACTCAAACGCGAATATCTCTCTTCCAAGCGTGGTGTAGAAAAGCCGCCGTTCCGCCTGCCAAAATTCATCGCCGAAACTGGCATTACGGAAATGCGCGATGCCGTGCTGGAAAAGCAGGATGCACAATCCCTCAAACAGAAGCAGCGCGAGCGTGTGCAGCCCAAAATGGGTAGGCTGGATATTGACTATCAAAAGCTGTACGATGCCTTTTTCCGCTTTCAAGAAAAGCCCGAACTGACGCGTTTTGGTGAGGTCTACTATGAGGGCAAGGAGCTGGAGGTGGACTACCATAGTTTCCGCCCTGGTGAGTTGAGTGATGAGACCAAGGAGGCACTCGGTATGCCCCCAGGCGCACCGCCGCCGTGGCTTATAAACCAGCAACGTGTTGGTCCGCCGCCCTCCTATCCTACCCTCAAGATTCCCGGCCTGAATGCGCCACCGCCGCCTGGGGGCTCCTGGGGCTTCCAGCCAGGTCAATGGGGCAAAGTGCCTGTTGACGAGCACAACCGCCCGCTATACGGCGGTGATGTTTACGGTCTGACGGACATGAACGGCAAGCAGCTGGCTGTTGCGGCGCCCGAAGTCATCGATCGCACAGTTTGGGGAGAACTTCAGCCTCGCGAAGAGGAAGAGGACGACGAGGACTCAGACGAAGAGGAGGATTCAGACGACGAAGACGAGGACGATGTCGCTTCTCCATCGGGCATTGAATCGCCCAGCGGCTATGCCACCAACGCACCGGCCGACTATGGCACCGGCGTCGAAACGTCCATTGCCGGTGAAATGGACCTACGCAAGACACGTCGCGGCATCGAAACTGAAGAACATTCGGGCCCACGCTCGGCTTACACTGTGCTTCCCGAACAGCGCGTATCGGGAGCTGGTGCTACTGGTCTCTTTGGCAGTGAGCGAACGTACGATCTCAACGCAGCCCGTGCACACCCTGTGCTGGGTGTGGACGACGAGACGCGCAAGCGCAAGAAGCCGGGTGATGTTGATGTGGCCATTGATGTTGATGCCTTGGCAGCTGGTGGCGGCCTAGGCAAGGACGAACTGCAGCGCAAGTTTGCAGAGAGTTCGGCCCGTGAAGGCATTGGTGCCCAATGGCGCGGGGGGCCTGGCGGCAATGATGACGATATTGCAGATATGATTGCGCAGGAGTCGCGGAAGCGTTTGAAGGTTGATGAGGAGAGACAGGAGAAGAAGAAAACGGCCAAGTACCGGTTTTAGAAACAGGAGCCAAGGAAAAGACTCCCAACGAGAAAAAGTGAGGGGGAGATGTACACATGCAAGAAGAGGGGGGCGGGTTGTTGCTAGACCGGGATAGCACGGAGGAAAGGGATCAACTACTGCTAGTACAGGACAGGCCCTTCCTCGCTCTGGTTGCTTTTCGTCCTCGTTTTTTTTTGTTTGAGCCTGGCTTGGGCTTGTTGGTTTCTGGAGTTTTGGAGCTAGAAAGGGCTGGGGTTTCTTTTTTGTTTCTTTTGTGCTTTGCTTTGCCTTAGTTCATTTGCCTTTGCTTCTATTTTTCATCTATTCTATCTATACCGGGCGTACTGTATGTAGTACTACTGTCCATACATCACAACACGCCCCATGTCACACCTGTAGCGTTGGTTTTGGTATGCCCCAATAGTCTATTAAACTTGCTTGCACTCGTCGCACTTCCACATCTGCGAAAACAGCCCCCTCTCGCCCTTCTCCTTTAAACAACGGCCATGGAACTCCTTGTTGCAGCGCGAGCCAACACACCTAACAACCCATGCGCCCGCCAGAAGTTGCGTTGCACACACAGGGCAAAGCGGCACTGGCCGGGGCGAATGGGAAGCAATGCCAAGATTCAGCATGGCAGCATCATCGCGTGCACGGCATTGCTGCTCCGGGGTCATGTTCGCAGTCTTGGCTATCCAGGAATTCCAGGTCTGCTGGACCAAGCGGAGAGCAGCATCGTGTGTGTCCATATCAAGCACGTCATAGGCTGTTAGTGTGCCGGCATGATACATCACCTGGTACATGAGGTCACGCGACGTAATGAGCCAGTCAAGGTGGTCGTGTAGGAAGGACAGCCAGACACATGCAACAGTGGCGCGTGTGGTGTCGTGGGCGATAGCATAGGTGCTCCAGGCGAGAATGTAGGCCTTTTCAGCGCCGGTGATGTCAGTGTAGTCACTCAATGCACATTGGTGGCGGTGGATTAGCCATGACTTGTCCAGCCGGTGTTGGATGTGCTGGGTCCCAGGAGTGAGCTGTTTGTGTGTTATGTGATCATACATGGGAAAGCCATTGTTGGGCACAGTAAAGGTTTCCAGAGCCTCGGGTGGAAGTGACTACGACTCACGTGTCAATTTGGGCTGCAAGTCTTGGGAGTGATTGAGATACTCGAGGATTGAAACATACCAAAGGCTCGACGTGCGTCATAGCAGCCACAAGTCCAGGGTTAGTAAGCAGCGATGTCTTGTGCTGGGCCGACTCGTCTAAAAGTCGAGGCAACGGCCGGATATAGATCTCGGGCGGAGTCTCTGAATCGCTATCCAGGGCTTCCTTTGATCTTGAGTGTGTATTCAAGTGAAATTCTACATTCTTGTGGCTCGATTGTAAATGCTGTATCAGGCTGTCTAGCGATATGTGGAGGTTTCCACAGGGCAAACAGCGAAAACGGTCACGGGAGACCCAGCAGTGATCGAAGTAGTACTTGACCATGCCCGTGCCAATTGCAGGCGTCTTTCGGGGCCTCTTAGACTTCGAGGCTACGATGGAATTAGAGTCGCTTGTTGTCGGTGTGTCTTCGCGGAAGCGCCCGCTAGAAAGCTGTTTGAGGTTATACGTAGAAACTTGTTTCCTCTCGCGAAGCTTGCGTTGGTTGGGTTCCTCGCTGTCGCAAGAGCTTTCGCGGGTTGCGCAGACATCTTGTGCTGGGTGGTCTATATGAGGGCCATGCTGAGATGAGTCTGATTCTGTAGCTGTGGCCTGAAAAGAAGAGATGGCCTCGTCGCTTGAAGAAGCACCATGTGTAGCATCGCGATCGTCAGGCGCTACTGATTTGGGCCCGGTAAGAACATGTGCCTCCGAGTGAAGACTTTGGTTAACAAGAACAGGACTTGGAGGTTTTGCCTTGGATCTCACGGATGGTTGGCGTGATGGTGAGGTAGGTTGGGCCACGGGTGAAATGCTGGTTCTTCTTGTAGCAGTGTTTGTGTTTACACTTGCGCTTGCGCCTATACTCGCGCTTTTGCTTTTGCCCGTGCTTGTGGTACTTGTGGCGACTGTGCCCGTGCCTGTGCCTGTGCCTGTGCCTGTGCCTGTGTTCAAGCCTGGACTTATGCCTAGAACTGATGGCAGGTAGCTTGGGGGTATAGCGGGAAGTTGCGATAGGGCTAGTTGGTTGTGCAAAGTAGGAGCTGAAGTAGTGCTTGCCCACATGGCTGAGCCAGCGGGTCTTTGTTGGGACGAGCCCTCCAATTCATTTCTCAGGGGTCTGGCCGTGGTACCAGCCATAGCTGAAGAAGGTGGCACAGCGATATTTCTGGACGGTGCTACCGGGCGGACAGAAGACAGTGACCATTGTAGGTCAACCTCAAGACGATACTGGGTTTTGGCAGCGGGCCTTTCGTAATCATAGCCGTGCATGGTGCGACGTTGAAGGCCCCGCGAGAACAAATCAATGCGGCTAGCAATAAATGAAAACCGTTTCGGCTTTGGGGCCCCGCGACCATCGTCACTGAGGATACCAGGAGGTGGCCAGATATCACTACACGGCGCGCTTATATACAGATCAAGGCGGTATCTTCGACAAAGCCCGAAAGAGCCGCTAGGCAGAATGGTCGAAAGCTTTTTTTCGGGGATAAATATCTTGCCCAGTTGCACGACCATGTCTTCCGGGGTTTTTGGTGCGCCAGTATTCTCGGGCTGACGAGTCAGGACCAAGCACTCGAAAGGCTTGGTGATGAGCTCTTCAGGTTTCTCAGACGAGCAATCCAGGATCTTCAGCTTGACCTGGGCCTTGGTGGGTGCAATAGACGTAGACGGGGCAGCCAAAGGACTGTCTAAGGCATGCAGTGGCCCGGCGGAAGCTACAATGCGAGTGATATGGATTCTAAGCCCCCGCTCATCGTGCACGGTCAACGAAGCGCCATCCGTAGCGAGCGAGGGGCTTCTAGCAGCGCCCATTATCGAACGTTTTCTTTCAGATGCTCTATCTCTAGACCCAAGACTTTGGCTTTCGCGTCTAGAGTGCATTTTGAACATCCGCCTGAGCGAGCGACTGAGATATGGGAGCTCAAGACGATCTGGAAGTTCATCAGAGGGACAAAACATCGAACAACAAAGCTGTAAAGAGAGCAGATGAAGAAATGATGCGCATCGAAACAGAGCAACAAAAAGGTCTGCTTGTCTTAGCGACAAGCCAGCAAGAAAAGCAGCAGCTCAGCTTGTATGGATGGTATGTTTGGTTGCCGGGCTTAAAAAGGGCTGCCACAGTTGAAGCCTAGGGCCAGCAAAACACACAGCCAATAGTGACTCCACTATATATTGGTGATAATTTCCTGCCGGCTTGGCTTGCGCGCGTTGTGTAACGTGGAGCGACGCGTTGTCAGTGCGAGTCGCTAGCTAGACCCTTAGTCGCCTCATCGTCTAGGGTTTGTTTGTCGATGTGTGCGCATAGCCGCGGTGCCCCGCTCTTTTTGTGGCCCTCATGGTGTGCTCCGTTTATCACGAAGCTTAAGATTCCCGCTTCTTAAAACAAACTATTGCGGACATCCAGACGTCAAATTCTCAAACTAAAATCAGGCTCTTGCCATTTGCGCCAATCCGCGTTTGCTTTGTCATACGCGCACAAAATAAAAATCAAAATTTCCATCCCGTTTTCTTTTGGTGCTGATCCCTTTTCTTTCCTTCTTCCCAGTATGAGACTTGCCTGGATGTCTGTTGTGGTCCACCATCAAAGACGCCATCTTTTTCATCGTCTGTCGCCCAAATTCTCAGCACAAACTTACACATCGTCGTGAACGTCCCACGCAGCTCTCATGATCCTTCACTTCCATACTTCTGGCTTCTAAAATCGCACTATCTCTGTCGTCTTTACGGGCTCTCTTTCCTCCTAATGCCACAACCCTTCTGCCTACCTTCTGCTGAAAAGTGACGTGTAATAAGCCGTCTGGCAATCACCTGAAGGCTCACACCAAAACACCAATCCCCGCGCATATCTGACCCCTTTTCTCGTCTCCAAAATTCCCGGACCTAGTATGTCTGGCAGGCGCTCGGCTCGTATAGCTGCCATTAGTGCTGCCGCCCATGCTGCCCGTGTAAGTCCCGAGGTCGATCCAGAAGAAATCCTTCCTCAACTTGAACGCACCCGTGCCCGGAGCCATGCCGCTGCTGTCGCTGTAGTCTTTGAATTCCAGCAAGAACAACATGCCAAAAAAAGGCGTTCTGGCGACAACCGATGCACCCGGCGTCAAACTCGCAGCACGGCAAAACGTCGCAAAATGCACATGCTTCCTAGCCACTCTTCTCAGCGGCATCGGCCTACGGGCTCTGCCAATGCAGATAGCCTTGTTGAAGATGCGGCAGAACCTGGCTCTCCCAGCTCTTCTCGCGACAAGGCGCTGGTTTGGGACAACGAGCCTATGCTCAATTGCTGGGCCTTTGTTTTGTATCACGCTTCAGTCAACGAAAAGGACGTGGTCAATGTATCGTGGCTTTTGAATGCAGCCACTGTTTGCAAATCCTTCGCATATGGCGTCAACAAAGTCATCTGGTCTCATCCGTGGATCAGCAGTCCCCGTGTAGGCGCTCGTCTGATGTCGGCTCTCAGACTCCCATCATCCCCAGAAAACAGGAACACATTATTGGAAAATAAGATGAACCACCGCATCTCCATGACCCGTAGTCTCCGCATCGGGCCCCTGCAGACCCAGTCGTTGGACGGGGTTTCTTGGCTTCTTACTGTTTTCCCGCGGCTCACCGAGATTGATATTACCTTCCCGGAGGACCCAGTCTTGGCTGATAAATGTAAATATCCCAAGGACCTCAATACGAACTTGATCAAACGCGTGACTGATCGGAAAATGGCCGTCCAACAACTCAATACATGGCGATGGAACGTGGGTGTTCTTTACAGGTCCATATTCCAGGATAAAGAACCGAAGGAAGGCCAGGAAAGCGAATTCCAAACATACAGTTTTGAAACAGCCTATGAAATGCACACTGTAGGCCCTCTTAGTGATCTCACAACTTTGCACCTTGAGGGTATCCCGCCTGCCTGGCTAGACTTGCCTGATTCGATGCCTGTTCGGCACCCCTCTTTCCTTCAGATAAATTGCTTGGTTTTAGCACTTAAGAATCTCCGTACCCTAACCTTGGACCATTGCGCCTCCACTCGCGAATTCTTGGTCCATCTTCCGTCGCAGCTTTGGCATCTTTCAATTACCAGAAGCTTGGTAGAAAGTCTGGATTTCGAGGAATATCTCAGGTTATGCGGCCATTCATTGAGAACCTTGAAGCTACGTGATAACATAGGTCTGACCTTGCGTGTTTTTGGCAGCATTGCCCAGTGCTGCCCGGACTTTGAAGAGTTCTATGGCTCCTTTTCTGGCGAAGAGGATCGCATGGTGAGGTATTGGCCTTACAACACACATACAGACTCAGAGCTAGGAGAATGGCTTCCTTCTCATCCTATCAGCTGGCCCAAGAAACTCACAGTCCTGGAGCTGTCTCCGATACGAGGCATCAAGATGGAAGATATTGAATCTATCTTGGTTGATCTTGTGGCTTCTGCTCACAGAGTGCCAAACCTCCGTCGGATAAACCTTAGGATCACGATGGACTCGGTTTGGCGTGATCGTGCGTGCTTCCGAGAACGATGGCATGACGTTCTGAGACATGTCTTTGAGCGTGAGGTTGATCCGCCTCTCCCCTACTCTTCGCTTAGCCAATACAAAGCATTATTCCGAAGCGATGATACCGAAGAATCCAGCCTTCTTTCGACCCACTCTTCATGCAACCACTCGTCAAGCTCCTCATCCAATAGCAGCTCTCCTGCCAAAATGACGCGTTCGCGTGCGGCAGCTGCACGACGTAGAGAACGGCAGATTATTAAACTGACCGATCTCGTGGAGATGGGCAGAGAAAAGGACATGTCTAACCCTTGCCAAGGCATGACAGACGGTCAAGGTAGAAGAAAAACGCACCTTTCGGAACTCGACAGCGAAAGTGACTCTAGCTTGTCTTCAGCCCATGACGTCACTGACGATGAATTCGGTAGCGCGATTGGCTCAAGCCATAAGGAAGATGGCATAAGAGAAATGGCGGAATGGGCTTATCAGAAACTTGATATTGACAATCCGGAATGGATTTCACATGACAAAAATTCAGAGTTCTTCCGAAAGACACGCCAGGACATCTACGGCCGGCTGCAGAAGCTACCAACCACCCGTCAAGTGCACTCCATAGACTTTATGGTTGATAACATGAAGCCTTCCGAGCGAATATTGGGCATGGAAGACTTTATTGATGAGTGGATGCATGATGACTTTGACAACTTTGACAGCGACTACGTGGAGTAAGTAGGAAGAGCAAGGGGAGGAGAAATATTGAGTACCGCAGAAGGATCGTCGTATTTTTCTGTCTTCTTGTTGGTTTTCCTTTGTTTGGGGGGTTTCTCGAGCTTCTTTCTTTGTGACATTCGTAGTTATTTATCTGTATTGGTTAATAACTTGGACAACTGGGAGAAATAAAACTCTCACACAGGTCAACCTTGGAATAACAGGAAGTACTAGGTGCAAAGTAAATCTGGGAGACGTGTGCACCCAGCGGGATATCATTAACTACCAAAAACCTTCTATTTCAAACTAACCGCCCAGATACCCTGCTCCGATGTGATGAGATGCGTTCACCTAATATTCGCGATGCCTGCTTTCTGCTTGCCCAGCTACTCTTGCTTTAGAGCACAGGTTGCTCTAGAACGCAGGCCCCGAACTTTCTCCATCTGCTAGCTTCTCCAAGCTCCGCCTGGCCTCATCTGTGCGAATCGCACATGCCTTGGACTCGCGATCCATTTTATCCCAAACCATCAGGCTTTTGCGCAGCCGCTCCTGCTTGATACGCAAGTCGTCACGAAGTCTCTCTTCCTCCTCTTTGAGTTTGCGCATGATCGGCTCCTGCTCACGTGTTACGCCGAATAATGAAATGGCTGTATGTGCAGGATCTAGCTTGCCCCCGGGAATTATGGGCAATAATGCAGCGAGATGAGTCTGTGCTAGTGTCAACTTGGGCCCGTTAGGGGGGTTGAACGGCCTTTGTTGACTAGAGGCTGTAGCGCTGCCATTGTTGCCGCCACCTGAAGGTGGTCCGTTACGTGGCCCTATGGGAACTGCGCTAGAGCTAAGTGGCGTGCTGTGTGAATTGCCCGAGGTGCTGGAGATGCCATGGCGGCCATTGCCTTGGTTGGGTCCCCATGATTGGCGAGAGTTTCGGGGTGGGTAGGTCCCTCGATTGGGTGGTGGGATATAGCCACGAGGGCCGGCAGGAGGATTAGAGGTGCCATTAGGGTCTCTGTTTGAGGTTGGATGTTGGCGGCTATGGGGCGAGACGGATCGGCCACTAGTGTTGGAAGGGTCGGGCGGCAGACGGCTGGCCAAAGCACTAGTGGAGTTGCGGTAATTAACAGAGCCTCGATTGGGAGAGAGCATGCATGTATCTTGACTGGGAATATCGTTCGATGTAGGGCGGTTTGCTTGGGTGTGCCGAGGAGAGCGATCGCGTGATTGTTGCCGGGATATCCCCGGTGAGCGTGCTACACTAGAGCGACGGTCTAATCTTGTTTTACTGGACCGTCGAGAGTCAGCGGATCCTCTTGAGCGTGGACGGGAACGTGACGGAGATCGTCGGCCGTTGGGGGTGTTGAAGCTGAAGTTGGGCTTGTGGTCGCGAGACCGAGGGCGGAATGGAGCGGTCATCCGACTGCCGCTACCGCCAACACGGGCTATTGGACTACGGGATCGGGCTCTATAAACCGGCGAGGAAGCCAAGGCTCTAGGAGAACGAGCCCGCATGGGCGTCCGGTCGGCCGTGCTGGGTGGAGAACGAGACCGGCGGGGACGTCCGATGTTGATGTTGGGACTATCCCTGGGATCAAATCGAGGAGGGTCATTCCTGCCGCGAAAATGACCACGGCCCCAATCCCGGCCTCGGTCTCTATCGCGTTCTCTATCCCGGTCAATATTACGGTCTGTTGGGCGAGGAGGTGGCTGATCCCTGATGAGGTCGCGTGGCGGTTGGTCTCTATCTCTATCGGAAATACTTGATGGGGGGGCTGGGATATCACGGTCTCTGTCTCGTTCGCGATCTCGATCCCGCAAGGGTAAGCGGTCTCGATCCCAGTCTCGTCTGGGGGGAGTTCTACCTCTCTCGGGACGGTCATGGTCTTCTCGTAGCGGCGGCGATCTGGAGACTCTACGGTGGACTGAGGCGCGCCTGGAGGGGAATCGTCGAGGAGGCGGGGGAGTTCTAGTACGGTCCCTGCGCCTCCAGTCGCATCTGTCTCGGGATCTATCTCGATCTCGCATATCGCCTCGTGAGCGGTCTCTCCGGAAGCGGTCATTGCTGCGCGAGCTGTGCCGGCGCGGAGATCGTCCTGGAACATAGCTGTCCGAGGCAACATGGGGAGGGCTGCGTGGGCGGGGACTGCGATAGGGTCTTGGGCTTCTTGGCAAGCGATCGCGGTCGCTCAGTCGGTCACTGGCTAGCGGTCCTCCTCTGTCGCGATCGCGATCGCGAACTGGACTTCTCGGTCGTCGAGGCGAACGATCTCTGTTGAATGGTCGCCATGATTCGCCAGCACCATACATTTTCACTTCGCCGTCATCGTATCTGTGAAGTATTGCCAATTAGAGATGAGCTTGAGATGGTTCAACAGTCACTGGCTATTGAGAAATAGAAGGTCGGCTGGCCCACAAGGCTAGCAGCACCAGGCTTGAATTGAAATATGAAGGCAAAATGAGGGGACAGGAGGGTACGTACCTGCGACTGCGAGAGTCGCGATCTCTATCCCAATCCCGGTCTCGGTCCATAATAACGATAACAACGGTGGGAAGCCAAGCGACAAGGCTGAGAACTGATGTTTGCTAAGCAAAGAGGGAGCAACGTCGAGATTTGATGCCAAAGACACGGCGCAAGATCGGCGGAAGATGGGTGGCTGGCGGGAGAATTGCTCGTGAGTTCTAGGAAAACAAAAAAGAAGTGATAATTAACTTGAAGCAATAAATTTGCTGTCAGTTAGAAGGCGTTATCGAAAGGACGTTGATAAAAATGAAGACCTAAGAATGAAAGGGCCTTGGAAATAAAGAGGCTTCGCAATTTGGGAATTGAGGCAAAAAAAAAAAAGAATTAAAAATATCAAAGTCCACACATCAAAACCGCAAGGTAGTTGCTTAAAACAAGGTTGACGGCTTGTTTTTTAGGCCTAGGCGCGACAAGGCAAAAACGCGGGTCTCGTAGTCACGTGACCCTTGTTAACTTTGTGTGCAACCTAGGCGAGGACGACATGCGACAGAAATGCAACAGCAAGCATAGCAGAAACAACATTACACTATTGTTGGAACGATCAATGTGTGGCAACCGTGAAAATCTGCCTTGAATTGATTGCCTCTAACAATATCTGTATAAGAAATCAAAGCTGCTGTGAAACCCCAAGGACGCTGCGCTGCGAGGAATGTTGCACAAGCAGCTTGAACATATCCTATCCTATTGTAGCCCTGTATCCCGCCCGTCTGTCTCCCTCCTGGGCCCGCTCTTAATCTTGGAGCATATTGTCGTCTTCTGTTGTCTCCCCTGCCACTTCCACCCGCTCCATGATCCATTCCTGGGCCTCCTTTGCATGTTCGTGCAGCATGTGGTTTAGGCCATTCATCTTGCTTTCAATGACCGTTCCAAAGCGACGTTTGGTGACCTTGCGTTTAAGCATCTCATCGTTCCAGCACGCATGGTCGGCTCCGACGTAGATGCGCGAGTTATCCTTGTACCAGGCTGAAAGGCCCTCATCAACGTCCGACTTGACTGCTTTGAGTGTTCCAGTGACGAAGTTGACAACTCCCGAGATGCGTTCCTTGCAGTCGGCTGAGGTGATTGAGAGAGAGAGAGGGGGGGGGAGCGTTAGCATAAAATGACTCTGCTGTAGCACAACTAGTGACTATACTTACCACGGCCTGTCAAAAGCGTTCTGATGCCGAGATATGCATTGCCCACTCCCATGAGAAATATTTCATCACATTGGTCGTATAACTGCAGGTAATTATCCCAGATGTAGCAAACCAGATCGTTCATTTCGCTTTCCAAGACTCTCTCGGTGACTCTAGGCATGAATGCCTCTTGTTGGCTCTGTTATCATGTTAGATGTGTGACACGCTGCAGTTGTTTTGAAGGATTTACGGACATCGTCTTTTGCAATATAGCCAGGGATATTGACATCCATGACACCAAATCCGTTTTCAATGGCCCAGTCAATGTACTGAGCGAGCTCATCGACCTATGATATAGCGTGAAGTCAGCTAGCAAGCTCAAGGTCCCAAAACAAGAGAAAAGACGGGGAATCGTACCATCCAAGCATTATGGGGCTCAACAATGCTATCATCTACATCGGGCTGTGCAAGAAGCTGGGGGCTGCAGTCGAGTTAGTAAGCGGCGGCTCGTCTTGTCGTTTAGCTATATGTTTATGCCTTACGGATCATGAATTATAAACAATAAGCGTTTCGCGTCGCTCAACCTTGGAGTCACCAATACTTGGTTTTCAAATACATGTGACATATTTTCGCGGTGGATATAGAGAGGAACCATCTGGTGCCTCTGCTGCAAGTCTTGCCTCTGGTGGTTCCGGAATACATCGTGTAGTCGTGAGGCGTTGAGCTTTGACACGTCGTCACGAATATTAACAATTCCCGGCCTCATGCAATCCCAGTACTGTGCCTGGTACGACTGTACCTTGGCCAGTACCCGTGATGCCTCTTTGTTGATTCGAGGAATTTCTATTCGCGGCGGTGGCTCTCCCATTAGTGTACGAGCAACCGACAGCGCCGAGATCGAGATGGCCTTGAGATTGTAGCCGCCTTCAAGGCAAACAGCAACCTTACCCTCAGCCAAAGACATGAGCATATGAGTCATATGGGCATAGCAAGCCGGCGTGACAAAGCAGCCACCCAGCTCATCGCCATCGGCAGCGTCGAACCCGGCTGAAACCACTACTAGGTCAGGGTTGAATTCTCGTGCAATTGGCATAATGATGCGCTGGAAGGCCGCCATGTATTCGCCATCGCCCATGCCCTGGGAGTGCCAGCCAATGTTGACATTGCGGCCTATGCCAGGCCCTCTACCACAGTTGCCGAGTCCGCCATCGGGGACGCCATCTTTGGGCTTTCCAGGGTAAAAGGTTCCGTTTTCATAGACATGGAGAGACACGTAGAGGACGTTCGGATCCTCATAGAAGATATTCTGGATGCCATTGCCATGGTGTACATCCCAATCCAAAATCATGACTTTGCGACACGTTTCAGGGTAGTCCATTTGGCAGAGACGCACGGCCACGGGCACATTGTTGAAAAAACAAAAGCCCATGGGCTCGTCTTTCTCGGCATGATGGCCCGGGGGCCGAATGACAGCAAAGGCGTTGCGCAAGCGGCCCTCAACAACGTGCTTGAGAGTCTCAATTGCACCGCCAGCAGACAAAAGCGCTGCATAATACGACATGCTGCCGACGTACAGCGACGTTCGACCCTGGTCCATCTCTTTAGTCAAGCGCCGCAGCTCTGCGTAGCTCTTGGATGTTAGGCTCTTGACGAAAGCATAGTGTGCTGGTTGATGTGCCAGTAGAATCTCGTCCTGGCGCGCTTCTCGTGCGGGAATGCGCCACATGTAGCGCGTGGGATTGTCCCGCAAGATCTCGGGTAGCCTCTCTGGCGGGCCGGTGTAAATGAGTCCATTTTTCTTGAAGGTGTTGAAGATCTCTTCAATGCGCCGCGGATCCTCTGGGTGATGCGGATGTGGACTCCAGTCTGCATTAACGTGTAACTTCATGCGATCATCGTAGCAGCACCCTGTGGGCAGCAGGCCGCGTCTGACGACTTGCTTCAGTGAGTTTCCGATCAGGAGGGTTAAGTCATCATCATTTACAGCTGAGTCGGTTGTACTATCAAAATCTGTGGTTTCCCGCGAAGTCTGACGACTGTAGCCGTTAGAAGTAGAGGCTGGATCATCGCCCATGCTCATAGGGTGGTCGGCATCCCCCTTGGCGTAGTTGTCCATAACGCTTCCTTTACAAGGCTTGGTTGTCACAGGGCCCAGGTCGTGCACGCGGTGGGCAAGAGAAAGACACGGACCAGAAGCTGCTGTGATGCTCTTTTACTTGGATGGGTTACCTATCAACACAGGGTCGTCTGTAGCCACAAGTAGTCATGGGGGGGATCTAGGCGTGTAGTGTTAGCCGGTATTTTCAGCATTATACAATAAGCATACGAATCTTCTACATGATAACGGAAGAGCACTGGACAAGGTCGCAGGGCAATAAGGCACCTGCAACTGAGGCTTACTCGGCCTATTATCACACGCGCCTAGCATTTGCAGACAAATAAGTGTTTGCGACGAGGCTGAACCAAGGCCGACCTTATACATTTATGCACAAAGGCAGGGAAGTCTGGTAAAATTGAGATGGGCACTTACAGCGAGCACTATATCTATCTTACAGGGCTCAGCCTGTCCCGGAGCGAGTTCTGGTGGTGTTGTAGCGAGAGGAAATTAAAAAGACTATCTTGGAGGACTTGTATTTATGAGAGCTTGCCGAGTTGTTGAAGGGGAGATTTGGATACAGGCCAACCCTTTGTGGTAATTTGACACGCCCTGTAACTTGGCATCATGGCCCTGTAATTTACAGGCGATGCACACTGTAGACTGGCTTCTGCGCCTGAGGGTATCACGAATAGCCTGTCTGCACACTGTGCCACCCTTCTTAATTTTATTGCGGGAAATACGCCTTTTTAACCATGCTAAACGTACAAATTCGTTCACGTTATCTCGTGTCTTCATGTGAAATATACGTGCACTATGGTGTTAAGCCAAGAGTCATGATATGGCGTTGATTGTTGGTATCTTTGTAGCATCTTTGTAGGAGATGGGCCTGCGGTAGTAGTGCGGTGGTATTTCGGAGATCAGGGATTGCACAGTAAATCAGCGCTTAGACACGTACTGTACAGCAAACTAACACCGAAGACCAACAGACATAGGATAGACGAGACAAAGGGCCAACTAAACACAAAACGCATACAATTATTTCATATCCCAAAAAGAAACCAATCCCTTGACGCCGGCAAACTGATGACGCAAACATAGCCGGACTCTATCGTCCTTTTCTTGCTACTTTCCCTCTCTCTTGTCGTGTCTATGCAAACAACTCGCGCTTGTCGAGAGAATCTTTCTTCTTGGGGGAGCCGTCGGACCGCAGCCCCAGGTCTTTCTTCTTAGACTGCCGCTCCTGGGCCTTGTCGATGCGGGTGTTGTGCTTAGCAGATCGCGCCTTGCGCAAGTCTGAGCGTACCTGGTTTGGCGACACAAACTCCTTGTTCTCATAAATGATAGGACCGCCGAACGAGCCCTCCTGTATAATGATAGGAGTCATGACAAAGCGGGGGCCAATCTCGACCAGCTGAACATCAGTGTTCAAACCAGGCATGCCCGTATGCTTCTTGGTTGTCTTCTTGACCGTTTCTTCAGCACCATCAGCTGCAATCTTGCCGGCCTCAACCTCGTTAATCTGGTATGTGCGAACCCAAATCTTGCCGTCAACATAGCTAAAGCCCATCACGTGATCGACAAAGGGTTTCGACTTGCGTGCGCCTTCCGGCACACCGAAGGTGTGGAACATGAGTTCGCGAATCAGGCGGAGGTGAGGCTCGTTCTCGAAAGCGGAGTCGAAGGATAGAATGGGACGGGAGCCCTTCAGGCAGTTTCCAGTGAAGCGGAGCTCTTCCATGGTGTACACTAAAACCAGCAAAAGGACGCACGCTTGTATTAGTAGGGGTGTTTTCTAACAAGGCCAAATGGCAGCCTTGGCCATATGAAACGGAGACGAGGAAAAAACATACAGCTCTGGATGTGCATCTTGACAGTTGGGCCGTTGGGGATCTTGCTGAACCAGCAGTACAGATCCTTGCCCTTGCGGGCTTCAAAGAAGAAAACATTGTTGCATTTGGATAGCATGGCCAGCTCGTTCAGCTGATACAGCTCGGATTTAGAATCGAATTTGGAGTCTTTCTCGGCATGGGGCATCATTTGCGCAAGGTCATTGAGGAGGTGACGGTGTCTGAACAGATCCATTAGAGCGCAGTTAGTTTGGAGGTTCACTAGTGTGGCCTTGATGCGCTCGTTAAGAATTGAATGCGCCGGTTTTGTTACGGGCTAGTACACACCTGTAATTCACGCCACGTGATGGCAGAACCAAGACTCTCTGTTTGTTCTTCCGGGGTCCGGTGCTGGAAACTTCAGGTTTCCCCTCGGCGCCGTTCGCCTTGGCAATAGACTTGTAGACAGCGGCCATTGTAAGTAGTATCAGAGAGAAATATATGAGCGCGCAGCGAATAGAAAGAGGAAGGTATAGAAGAACTATACGCAGCGACAGGAAAAGGAGACTCTGTTGTGTCGAGGCTGCCTGTCGAATGCAAAGTTTGTTTGGTCAATGGTTCGTGATGGATAGGTGCTCAACTATTTTTTCGTCCAAGGAAATTTTTGGGCAAGGGGAGAAGGGATCTGTTATCTGATAAGATAGAGCTTATCGATGTGGAGACCAAAAGTCGAAAGTATATGAGCGTATGATCATATGGTCATATCTAAGAGCTGTTATTGACGATGACTTGGAAAAAGTTATATACAAGCCAGCATGTGTTAATAATGTAATCTGGTGTCTGTATAACTAAATCTGGGAGGGGGGAGGGGTACAGAAGCAAAAAAGACGTACTACACCAGCAAGATCCAAGGCCGTGAGTTGATATCGTTATATCCGTTATCGCCATCTAATAGGCAAGTTAGGTCCAATACCATCCGCCCAGTTGCCAACTAATCGTTTATAAGTAATTGGACCAGCCAGGTGTCGCTCTGTTTCACCGCAAATCGAAATTTATAAGAGATATTGCTTGGAAATATTTTCGTTCATGAGCTCGCAGCCAAAGAGACAAGCCCCCTCCTCCTCTTCCCTCCAGCATCTAGATAATACAAGGCCTAAGAAAGTCAAGGTTACTATGGCACTGTTGCTTGCTGCTTGGACGTCAATGGGGACAGTGCCCCTCAATCACAATGCAAGAACAACTGCTGCTCAAGGCGAACTACATGTTCATAGACAAAAGATAAAGATACAAGGCCGTACTTGGCGGCTAGCTCTGGAGCTGCACGTCCATAGCCCATAAGAACCAAGAACACAGATAAAAGCAACCCAAGGAAAATAAAGGCATCTAAAAGAATAGCAATTGAAACGAAAGAGAAAGGACAACAATTTTGCCCACGGGCATCAGCTCGCATTAGTTAGCAAAAAGTATCAACTTCACGAGGCTGCCCTGCGCACATCCCAAAGCCGGCAGAAAAGAAAAAACATGGGCACAGCGGCAAAAGCGAAGTGTCCGAGAACTTCAGGAATAGCAGCATATCAAAGCATAACACATGAGTGTAAGGGAGGGAGAAGAGTAAGGAAACAAGACGCAGAAAGAAAGGGGCGAGACAAGATAATACGAGGGACAGCAAGAAAAAAAAAAGGAATTTAGCAGCAGCCGCTCTTTGTGCTCGCATCGTCCGCAGGCTTGCTCAGCGAAATGTTGGTGCCAGCACCGATAGTTGCCTGTGCACCTTCGCCGCTATCCAGGGCTTTGCTGGAGACAATGCGGTAGATCTCTGTGCACGACTGTGTTAGTAAAATTACACTTTGTACCTGAGTAGGCATTAAACAGGTGCCGAGCATCTGTTAAGCATGGTGTCACATACCGGTCAGAATGTTCTGGAAAGCAAGCTCGACGTTGCTGGCGTCGAGGGCGGAGGTCTCAATGAAAGACAGGTGGTTTTCGCCTGCAAAGAGAAGGGTCAATATTAACTTGCGTGAATAACGGGAGACGAGAAAAATGAAAAGGGGGGTGGGTAGAAGAGAGGAGGGGGAAGCAAGGCCACGAAAAGAAATGGCAAACATACTAGCAAAAGCCTTGGCCTCCTCGGTAGGCACGGCTCTGAGGTGTCGCAGATCGCTCTTGTTTCCGACGAGCATGATTACGATGTTGGAGTCGGCATGATCTCTCAACTCCTTGAGCCACCGAGTAACATTCTCGTAGGTCTGGTGCTTGCTGATATCGTACACGAGAAGAGCTCCGACAGCTCCGCGGTAGTAGGCAGAAGTAATGGCACGGTACCGCTCCTGGCCCGCAGTATCCCAAATCTGAGCTTTGATAGTTTTCGAGTCAACCTGGATGGAGCGCGTTGCGAACTCGACACCGATGGTGGACTTGGAATCAAGATTGAACTCGTTGCGGGTGAATCTGCTCAACAGATTGGACTTTCCGACACCAGAGTCTCCGATCAGGACAACTATTTCGTTGAAGGGAAAGCAGCACAGTTAGAATAGAGACATCATTATGAAAAAGCTCGGAGCATGAGGGCGACAGGGACTAGCTATAACGAGGGGCTCATTGAGCAGTGGCGACGACAATTTGTGTGAAGATCATGGGGGGGGGGGGGGGGATGAGGGAGGGACGGGATATCAACCTTTGAATAGGAACTGTTCAGCCGCGAGTAAAGCGCCAGTAGTTAGCACATGATCTCAATAAAAAGAAAAGGAAAACCTGTCTCAGTTACTGTCAAGACGACATCAACAGCTTCCGCCGTCGTGCACTTCAGGGGCGGATATAGGATAGAACAAGACAAGACAGAAAGGAACAGCAGCGCCACGTACATCATACTCGTCGTTAGCCATGGTGAATGATTGTTTAGAAGAAGGATAATAGAAATGAGTGCGAAATGGAATGAAACAAGCGATAAATGAAAGGCGATGGTGAAGGTTTCGGCGGCGCAGAATGCAACGGGGCAAAAAAACGGTGGAAAATTATGCAGAGAGAATCAGATACGTTTTGGTTCTTGTTGGCGACACATGACAAGAAGGACGGATTGCAAGATAGTGAGAGCAAGTGGAGTGGGCCAGACCACGACCAACCCAGTTGGTAGCTTTGGGAGCCAAAGGAATGGGAAGGAGGGGGATAAGCAATCACAAGGCAGAAGAAAGTTGAGCTATGCCTGTTGCCTGCCATAATTTAGCTGTTGTGGGCCCCTCGCTGGTGCGTTGCAGTGACCAGACGCACTAAAATATTGAAACACCAAGGCCTGGAGCTAAGAAAACAGCGCTACAAGGCATGGCAAACCCTTGATTAAGCCTAAGCCAAAAATAAAAGAGGGGTGACCAATGGAGGGGTTACTGGCTGCCAGCAACAGCACACTAAACAGGAGTAATGAGGAGGAAAGGAAAAGCAATCGAGGGGCTTGATATAAAGCGTATGACTAGCCGCCAGGTTGAGAATCAAAACTGCCGCCATCGCAGCCACTATACAAGTCTACCACAATAGCACCAACGGAATCACGTGTGTACAGAATCACGTGCTTCGGTATTGAATAAACATCCTGACTTTTCACTTGAACGTGCTAGAATGCGCAGCACAAGATGGAAGCCTGATCGGATCCAACACGAAGCAATCGGACGGATACGACGCGTTGAGCTGGGCAAGGTTATCGCCAGCTAGCAAGTCAATCTTGTAAACTCAGTGATGCCAAGTTATCATCGCCTTCCGTGTCTTCGATACCTTCGATTCGTTCCATTGTGTTGGCCTCCATGTCTTAGGCAACAATGGGCTCGAAGCTCGAAAATGTTAGACAGCCATCCTCTATCTACCCTGTATGTGACAATGTAAACAGGAAAATAGACTCCCATGCTCGCACTACATGTCTGTCGCTCGGAATTGCGATGGACGACATAGGACAAATAGATGGCTCTTGCCAGGAACTAATTAATCTGTTGACCCACTGTCCGTTTGCTAGTGACAATGACAAACTGATTCCCCATGACGCTACTAAATAATCATTTTGAATATCAGAATCAGTAAATCATGTAGTTTGACGCGTATATATATATATATACACACATGTACTTGGGGCTCGCTGCATCCTCCGTCATTGCCTTCTTTTTCTATGCGTCATAATCGGCAATATTTCATCACCAACGATGTACAGCACCCAGAATGCCCAAAATGGAAGCCGCGAAGGAAGGCTTCCTCCCTTACCTCCTTCTCAATTGGAAAAACGCACCACCCATGGCACACAAACCACATTGGGCCAAAAAAATTTGCCCAAGGTAATCCCGTCACTTGCTCTCCCCAAAGTCCTCCGAGACCCACGGCAGCCGGGCCCAAAGCGCCATACAGCTACCGTTCCTCGACTTCCGACATCATCGTCTACCTTATCCTCAACCTCTGCCTCGCATGGAGCAGTGCAAAAACCACAAAGCCGCTCCCTATTAGCAGAAAAACAACAGGGTCACCCACAAATCCGCTCGCTTAACGGTGAACTAATTAAGGACCCATCACAGCCAACAGCAAAAACTAAGGCTCTCCATCACAGTTCTAATACATCCTCGTGTGCTGCTGCATCTATTCGGAAACCCGCTCCAAAAATTGCGCCGCATGCTGTCCCTCAAGCTGCACAGAAAGCCGCAGTTGACGTTACGCCCAAATATACAGCCAGAGCTACCCCCAGAACTTTATCTGATAAGCCCCCTTCCCTCAAAAAAAAGGCTACCTCTATTACAAGGCCCTCCCCTTCTCCCTCCAAACATATTGCCCCGGCCAAGGCTACCACCTCTAAATCGCACAGCAGCTGTCGCATCGTCAAGTCTAAGCCCAAGCCCAGGTCTTCCTTCCTCCCCAAGGTGCTATCACAACCGTTAGCCAAAAGATCTGCCGCCATGGCTTCCAAGACAGCAGCAGCCAAGGAAGCCGAACAGGCAAATTTTGAGGCTGCCACTAAGGCGGGCGGAAACATCTTCACCTCAGGAAAGCTTCCGCAAAAGAGGCGGTCAAGCATCGCTATGGCTAGCTCAGATGCACCTTCACCCACCACCCCACATGGCAACAGGCGGCTTACTTCGGCAGCCTCAGAGTCGTCCCGGGAAACTTCTAGAAAAATTGGCATGAAGTACCGCGGAGATCGAGCGCCTGTTGAAAGTATTCAGCTATTCGATATCTCGCAAATCCACGAAACTGGGCTTGCCGATAGTCATTCCGTTGGATCAACACTTCCCAAACTTGACTCCGAGACCTCGATAGTCGACACAAATAACGACATAGTGCCCGCGGGCCAAGCACGTCCATTTGAAAAGATGGTTCGCTTCGACAGGAATCTACGGACTTTGGACTGCGACTCCATCCACACCGTGGATGACGAAGAAGAAACAGCTAACTCTGTTAAGAACGTCCCCTGTCATCGCCAGGCTTCTCAGCCCCGATCTTCGATCTGGCCCCAGTCTACTCTCCAGAAGGAACATGCTCATTCTACTGTCCTTCCACCCGTTGTTTCCGTCAAGAAACACGTAGTTTTTCGAAACGACTCTCCAGTATTTCCATCCAGTCAACCAATAGAAGCTTCGTTCTCAGGCATCAACACTGCTCTTGTCCCTGGATGGTTTGAAGCATTCAACGACCTTTCCGGCCTTGAGTTTTCCCACCTATGCTCTATCCAAGCTCTTCAGAAGAAAATTCAGTATATATGGCGCCGTGCAACTCATCTTTCATCGGGGGCTGTGACATCTACCTCCACGCCTGAAGTTCTAGACAATGTTGCGAGTCGTCTACGAGTAGGGGCTTTCTGTGCCGTTTCGTTCCAAGGCCGATATTGCGTAGCAATATACCCATCGCACTGTCGGATAATAAAGCCCGGAAGCCTTGGCCTAAAACAGCCTGTTGACACTGACGCTAGCCTTTACTATTTCATTTTTGAAATAGAAGCAGAAGTCGTGCCTCCCACCTTGCCTATAGATCCAGTGTCAGACCCTAAGTTCTATCGCAAAACTCTATACGAACGACTTTTTTCTTTTAACTATCAGAAGCTTCTACCTGTGGATACGTCAGATCCTCATGTCGTCCATACCTTCTGTCTTATCTTCCCCCCTTCTAAAATAGACATTATGAGTGCCTTTTGCAGCTGGCTAAGAGAGTGTAATCCCAAGTGTCGAATCCTAACGTCTCAACAACCTGGACACATGGATATCTTTAGACGAGAGATAACGTGCGGAACCTTGATCATCCACGACAACGCCCTTTCTCTCATTCGCCACGTGCCAACCATGTTTGTTTTGCTGGCCACTAACAACAACGCCAACAACTTTTGGTCGTTTAGTGACGCCAGCCAACTCTTTTCCTTAGTTCCGTCCACCGCCGAGCCGGGCATCCGCTCTTTTCCTGCAAAGCTATCAATAATTCCTATCCTTGAACGAGGAGCCGCAATTCTCATAACCCCTACCTTCATTTTGTTCAAGACTCATCGACTTCTTCCCCTGCTCCGGTGGTTCAAGGATAAGTCGTCTCATGACTGGGCCTACCGGATCGTTGTTCCTGTCGGGGTAACTGATCTAATGCTGGAACTGGCCGCTCGAGATGGAATTAATGATCGTATGAGACAAGATAGATATAAAGCCTGGGAGCTGCTATGTGAGCTCACAGAAGAAGGCTTTTATCCCGAAGACGATATATGTGGCTCAAAGGTAGTTGTCGCTCCAGATCTCATACATACATATGATGAGCAAAGTCTGGTCAATTGGTTCTCTACTTGGTCCATTTTGAATATCGACCGCCATCGCGAATTTCTTGTTTTGGCTACCCATGAAACAGATCGCAAGGCTTTCACCAATGTTGTGCTATCCCCCGTTGACTTCAAATCCCACTCAAAATCAACCCCCGATACCCCTCATGATCATTTGCCCCTCGCTGCTCTCCGGTCTTCGGATGATCAAGAGATGGCTGATACACCAACCGAGATACTTCCAGCCAAGCCACTAACAGCCTTTAGTAAACTCCTCCCTGACGATCGAGGACCAACCATATTTAAGTATCTTGAAGGCATTCATAATAAATATCGCAACAGTTCTTTACTGTTGCACCATAAGCCTGTTTCCTGTTGCGATCTAGAACCCAGTGATCAAATCAAGGATTCTTGGGCCGGCTTCTCTGGCACATTTAACACATGGTTCAAGTTTTTGCGCCCATTTAACAAGAAGAAAAGAGCATACGCTGGCATGTTTTATACTCTTGTCCCTTCTGCAAATCTCAACTCAAGCGCCTCGAAATTAATTCCAAGCAATCCATGGATCGGCATCTATCGCCCAGTACATCTATCACGCTGGCTACAATCCTACTCGGACTTGGACCGTGGCTGTGAAATTATCATATGGGATCCAAACGCCCGCTTTCTACCGAAGAGGCAAACAGGGGAACTGTTCGTCTCAGACTTGGATCATGCTCATCAAGAGTTTATTCAATTCCTTAAAGATAAAGAATCCATAAAGAACCATGGCGTTCACGTTGACTCTATATGGATAACAGACTTCAACTTGCCTAACCATTATCATGGCTTGCCTATTGATGTGACTCTTTTCACTCTGGAGAATATTATGGAACGGCCCCTTGAGTTTCTTCCAACCTCTCCCGCCCAGCTGAAGCAAGCAGGTTTTATCAAAGTCGAGGACTCCAATGCACAATCACCACCAATCTTTGACTCATTTATGACTACCAAGACCAGCCCCGAGCCTTCCACGCCCCTCGGCAACAAACCCCAGCATACGGTTGTGCACCCTCCATCACCAATCGCCGACTCATTAATGACCACCAAGACCGGCCCCGAGCCTTCCACGCCCCTCGACAACACACCCCAGTATATGGTTGTGCACCCTCCACCACCACTTGAACCCTGTAGGATGTTATCAATGTATCGTAATAACTTCTACGATGCCGTTAATGAAGCAGTACAAAAAACTGGGAGAAATTCTGCATTCGATTATCTAATGACGCCAACGACAGATTGGTACAAGACTCTACAATCTGAACAAAGGGATTATAGCCACATCACGATGCTGCCCTGGCGGCAAACTTTCCAGAATCTCGGCATCTTTAATAGGAAAAAGGTGATTTAGGCAGGGTTGGTGGTGGTGATATCAGCCAAGCTACTGAACATCTAGATATAGACGTATATTAATGACGTATAAGGACCTTCTTTACATGTTTACATACATGCATATATAAATATACCCCTCTAGTCACTGCTACCAATTCAAGACACCGTCCGGGTGAATGTCTCTGCTTGACATACACTTATCTTGTCGCCATCGGGAAGTTTCTCGAGCTCAGCAATATACCCTTCAACTTGCGAATGTTGTCCCGTGCACTTTGCATCTCGTCGTTTTGCTTCTTTATACCAACAGAGTATCCATAATGGCTGTGGATTCCCAGGCTGTTGTCGTCTAGTGATGACTGCATATTCTCAATGCGCTGCTCAAAGTCCATCATGTGCTGCCATAAATCACGCGCGATACTGGTTTCCTGATCACCCAATTCTGCCAAGTTCTCCGACATATCAGACACACGCGCAATTTTCTTTAGCTGTGTCCGAATAACCGGCTCGAGAGAGACCAATGCTGTTGATGACCCAGAGTCCAGCCCGAGCCCCATCATGTTATTGCTGCCCGCTACTGTTGATGCTGTCGCAGGGCTGTGATCTATAGGTGTGCTGGTCTGTGTGCCCATATCACGACTAAAAAGTTCGGCAGGGTCATCAACATCGCTCATAGTATCGCTGGCAAGAGCAACGGTAGTAGTAGATGACATGCCTTCAGGCATATGCGAAACAGTTTTCTCAAGAAGACGCACAAGATCATCAAGGTTCCGCGACGCGGTTTTGTGCAAGTCGGCGCGCGCATCGGTGGTGGCAGCAATCATAGGCTGCACAGTGTACTTGCTAGTGCCGCATACCAGGACAGAGAGGCCTGTGAAGGCATACAGCGTGTTAAGAAGAGTTCTGGTAGAGAGGAGGGGCTCGCGTTGTGGGGGTGAAGTGAAGAATTCGGGATATGTTACTACGGGAATCGTATATGAGAACTGGGTATCTTCGGTAACTGATTGTTCGCATTCTTCGGTGGAGGTAATTGAAGCGTCTGATGTGGATTCAGATTCAGGCTGGCAAACGGCCTTCGACTCAGCCACAGCTTCGATCTTAGCCGCATGCTCGTTAAATGGCTTCTAAAAGCATATCAACATTAGCCAACCTCTTCTAGATCACGCGTGAGTCTCCTATACAACTCACATTATCAGGTAGGGCTTCCATGGTTGTGTCGCCTGATAGCAAAAAGTTTATCTGCTCTTCATTGAGACCCTTAGAGCGAAGAAATTCCGATTTTCTTTCTTCTGTCGCGTCCTTCACAAGATCACTGTTAAGGAACCGGCGTGCAGTCTCCAGAAGGGTAGTCTCATCCTGTTCCACTACAGGCGCATTGGATGGCACATGAGGAGTATCGTTATCCGTGCTAGATGATGGTTGCGTGGTCGCTTCAGGTGTCTTGTGCTCGTCGTGGGGATTCATAGTAGTGGCTTGACTTCGAAATAAGGGAAGAGTAGATAGAGCTGGACTTGGTTGCCCTATTCGTTGGACACGGCCAGGTTGTCGACTTGGCTAGTTAGGGTTTTTATTTACTCGGTTATGACCTCATTCAGGAGCGATCTGATTTTCAACCTCGGCTCGTCAAGTTGACTGCAGACTGAGGATATTCACAGAGTAAAAATAAAGAAAGATTAACTAGAATTCAACGAAGAGAGCTTTCTTGCAGAAGTTTACCCATCCTCAAGTTCACAGCAACTGTCTAAGGAGTTGATTATCCTCAGGAAATCATATATTAGGGTTGTTGTAACGTTTATATTGTATATTCACATTAATTAGAAGTTAGGTTCCCTCTCCGCTCACAACTTCATGCGCCACGTAT
>NETT01000023.1:60773-87991 GCA_003449175.1 Ceratocystis smalleyi | reverse complement strand
GTACAGGAACTGTTCCACAATGTCAAACCCAGCTGACCTTGCCTCTCTTCTCGGCCTGACCCCGCCACCGGCCGGCCGCACAGAGCTGTTCAAATCTGTACTGCCAACAATCCTCTCAAGCATCGGTGCTGTAGCTTCTATATTAGCCAATGCGCACCATGTTGCTCTTGCCGGTGGCACCAACACGTTTGGCGATGACCAGCTCAATGTCGATGTTGCAGCAGAGAAGGCAATTCGCTCGGCACTTGCCGCTTGCCGGTCCGTGGTGACGGTGTCGAGCGAAGAAGACCCAGTTGAACGTTCTCAGACGCCCTTTCCGGCGGATGCGCCAGCAGACGAGCAGTACACTATCGCCTTTGACCCGCTCGATGGCTCATCCATTATTGCTCCCAACTGGACTGTGGGTGCCATCTTCGGCATCTGGGATGGTGCGACTGCTGTAGGCGTCGATCCGTCAACCAGGCAAATTGCGTCTGTTCTCGGCGTGTTTGGCCCCCGCACCACTGCCGTAGTTGCCGTGCGCGTTCCCGGGCTTGCGCCCCTCTGCGTTGACGTAGGCTTGACAGGCATCTCGTCGACCCTCTCATGCCCGCCGGCCATCGAGCTGCTCCGGCCATCTATCACGCTGCTGGCTCCTCCTTTCAAGACGCGCTACTTTTCGCCGGCTAACTTGCGCTGTGCTGCCGAGTCGCCAGCCTATGCGGCCCTCATCAACCACTACATCTCATCGGCCTACACACTACGATACGCCGGCGGTCTGGTGCCCGACGTGGTCCATATTCTTGTGAAGGGACACGGCGTGTACATCAACCCCGTGACACCGGGTACGAAGGCGAAGCTGCGGGCTCTGTACGAGCTGTTTCCTATGGCGTTGATACTTGAGTGTGCGGGTGGAAGAGCCGTGGATGCCAAGACTGGCCGTCGCATTCTTGAAACCCCAGCTGTTGGATGTGGCGATAAGGGCTCATTTCTGTTTGGGACTGCTGAAGAGGTGGATTTTGCGGTTGCTAAGCTATTAGAGTAGAGATATAAAGAAGGGGGGAGGGCAAGAAGCATGCAGTGTATGAGGATATGGACATACAACGTGTATATAAAACGGTGGGATTTGCAAAGGGCAACTTATTATATATACATGCACTGTATACTAACACGAACAACACAACAGCACACATCCTAGTCCGCAGTGGGTTAATAACCCTACCGGATAGTGACGTAAACCAGCCGGTGTATAGAGCATCATGCACGTGCTGGGATGCTAGTGTCTGGCCTTTTGGGCAACCTAGCCATCGTGTCCATATCTGCGACACTTTTTGTCTCGCATTTTTCTCTCAGTCTTACTCTTGTATTCTGTCCATCTCCTGACGTTTAATGTTCAGCTATCTAGTAGACAGCCCCCCAGATCTCTTCCTAATGACTTTGATTTCTAGCAATGGCATCTGATGTAGATCTTGTCAATCAGGAACCCCAAGAGACCCATGATGTAGCCACTAAGCGGCTGTTTATCCCGAAAGACGGCGACTTCATGCGGCCTAGGTAAGCTCTCCAACTCCCCCTTGAGTCCCTTCCCAGGTAAACCCTTCTAACAAGCCGGCAACCAATACCAGCCGCTGGTGGTTTGCCTCCTCGGCCTTCCCCATGATCGCTGGTACTATTGGGCCTGTGGCTTCGGCCTTTTCCATTCTCGCCCTCTCCAGGCCATGGCGCCAGCATCGCCCCCCCGGGACTTCTATTGATGGCGCTTCGTTCATTGGAGATCCTGTGTGGCTGACAGCTGTCAATGCCGTCCAGCTGGGCATGGCGCTGACATCCAATCTCTTTCTCTTGTTAAACATGGCACGTCGTGTGCGCTTTGTGGTGGCACAGCCGGTGACAATTGTTGGTTGGTTCGCTTCATCGTTTTGCCTGGTTGGCCTAAGTGCTACGGCGAGCGGGCCGCTTCTGGATGCGACGGACTATCCTGCCGATGAAATCATGTGGAGCCAAGCCTTCTACTACGGCATCTTCGCTGCGCTGCTTTATTTCGTAGTGGCGGCGTTAATGTGCATCACGGTGCATGGTGCGGCTACAAATCACTACCCAAAGGACTTCAATCTCACTGCAAGCCAGCGCACCCTAATGCTGCAGTCGATTCTAATATTATTATACCTTCTTTTAGGCGCTCTGATGTTTAGTAAGCTCGAGGATTGGCCGTATCTTGACGGTGTCTACTGGGCTACCGTGACGCTGTTCACTATCGGCTTCGGCGATTTCATCCCGATACGCAGCGTGTCGCGGGGACTGCTAATTCCTTATGCACTTGTCGGTATTATCAGCGTGGGTCTGGTCATCGGCAGTATCCGTAGTCTAGTGCTAGAGCGAGGCCAGAGCCGAATTGATTCGCGAGTGCTCGAGAAGAAGCGCCGCCGCATGCTGCAGACACTTCTCAAAAATGGACAGGATGAGATTCTCAAGCCTATCACTGAGTTTGAGCTTGGGCTATATCCCACCAACAGTCCTGCAATAACAACTGCGGAGCCAGTACTAACAAAAGACGCGTCTGCTCCAGGGCATGTGCCGTCTACTGCGCCCATTACCGAGCTGCAGCGCCGCAGAGCTGAGTTTGACCTCATGCGCTCGATTCAAGAACAGGCCTCGGCGCAGCACAGGTGGATGGGTATGGCAACCTCGTTCTCACTATGGCTGATCCTATGGCTCGTTGGAGCCAAAGTCTTCCAGGAAACCGAGCATGCCTCTCAGAACTGGACATACTTTGACGGCTTCTATTTCACCTTCGTCACGCTAACTACGCTCGGCTACGGCGACCGCACGCCCAAGTCCAACGCAGGCAAGGCCTTTTTCGTGTTCTGGTGTCTAATGGCCCTGCCCACGATGACCATCATGATTTCCAATGCCAGCGACACTGTCGTCCGTGTTGTGCGTGATGTGACCATCAGCGTTGGCAATATTACTATTCTTCCGGGAGAGCGTAGCTTTCGCGCCGAGGTTAAGTGGTTTGTCAGCCGCGCTACTTTTGGCGCTGTGAGGAGCGATTGCTACGGTCAGACATACCTTTACGACCAGGACCACGACAACAGTCCTATCGGAGGCTACACCGATTGCAAGCTTCCTGCACCACCCCACGGTACTCCAGATGCCGAACACGCCATTCTACAGCAGGCAACAGGTGACTCAGGCGCCCAAGCACATGCGCATCTGCGGCCACGCAGTGCAGTTGCTGCTAGTATGCGCAACTCATTCTCAACGCTGCGACATCCTACCGCCCCGCTCCCACGTGGCAAAGACCTGCACTTTATCCTATCATCGGAGATTGCCAGTGTTGCCCAGCATGTACAGGCCAAACGCGAAAAGCGCTACACATACGAGGAGTGGACTTGGTACCTAAAGCTATTAGGCGAAGATGAAAGCGACCCGCGCACGCACGCCGTCGCTCGCAAACATGCACCAGTCATCAAAGAAGCTCTGGGTGGTAACAACAAGAAGAAAGAGCACCGTGACCACGGGCACGGCTCTTCATCCGGCCGGCGACAGCGGCGCAGACGCAGAAGGCGCCACAATAACGATGATATGCCACCCGAAGACTGGTCAGGCTGGAGCTGGGTCGGTATCAATAGCCCACTGCTATCAAACAAGAGCGAGAGTCAGTGGATCCTTGAAAATCTAGTTGAGCGGCTGCGGCGGGAGCTCTACCAGGAACTGGTCCAAAGGGAAGAAGGAAGAGATGGCACAAGATAGCCAATTAATTAGTCAGTCGACTCGGCTAGTCATAGAACCGGCAGTTGCTGAAAGCTTCAGGCCGACATCGCCCTGCCCTCTATGCCTACTCTATTATTTCCTTTATTCCTCCTATGTACTCGCCTATTTCTCTCCTCAGTTACAACCAAACTTCCAAGGCAATTTAGTCTGTGCAAGGCCAGTCGTAGTATTACCTGGTGCCAGTAAATCTCGACGTTTTCTACTAATCTTGCCCTTGAACATGGGGAGAGTGTTTTACTGTAACGTCAGTTATTATGCCTGTTTTGCGCAGGAGAGCTGTTTAGTTAAGCTCAGATCCCAGCCGTTGTTCCTCTTCGCCCCTCTCGACTTACACAAGGCAGGCCACACACACACACACACACACACACACACACACACACAAACAACCCCTACCATGCTTATCCCCCCCCATAGCATCCTTGTTCCTGTCTTGTCCATAATAACATTCCAGCACATCAACTGCCCCATCAAGTGCAGACATAGCTAATTTCTTTGAAGTTGCATTGCATCATGCCTAAGAAAAGAAATAACACAGACCTACAAACAAGGTCCGCCAATACGAGAAGGCAAAGGAGACAACAAGGGAAAAAGTCATACGGAATTAGGCATGTTGTATTATACCGAGTCTTAACGGGGAAAATAGAAAAGTTTTATGTACAAGAGACCAGACAGCTTTGCAAAAGCTGTGAAGAGAAGGCATATAGAGACAGACACATGAAGAAACGGCAGATGACAAAGGAAAACAAAAGCAAAAAGACGCTAGAAGCAGAACACCGTGTATGTATGAAGAGGCAGGGGTCAGGAATAGATTTCGGGAAAGGGTATCGTGAAAAAGAAAAACGGCAAAACAGAAAGTATGCACAGATAAAGTGTGCATAGGGGTGGAGAGCATCAGGACAGCAGCATGCGCGTACCAAGAGCCGTGCAAAAGGTGCAGGCGCTGTGAGAGAACGCAGCACTGCAAGAGCTACAGCCCTGCATATCCAGGTCCATGTAGTAAGTAGCCCTCGTCCCCGGCCTCTCTCACGGGCCCGCACTCCAGTTCCATCGCCTGTCCTCAAAGCCGCTGTCAACCGTCATCATGGCCGAGCTGAGTGCCATCATCTCAGCTGCATTAGATGCCACAGGCATCATCGGGCTTTGCTGCTCATCGAGAGCAGCCATGGCAGCAAGACTTGTGTCTTCGGGGTACATGTTTGATCGAACTGGGCGGATTTGCAGGTGTTGCTGCGCGCCGGGTTGGAAGGGGAGGTAATTTGCTGCAGATATGGTAGGTATGGTAGAAATAGGAGTAATAGGAGGAATGGAAGGAATAGAAGGTGCCAAATCCGGAACAGGCCCCGAGTTGTCGTTGCTGTGAGCCAGTATTGCGGGCTGCATCAGTGGCGAAATGTCAGGCGAAGAGCAGGCCGAGCCCATGCGGGATCCACCACATCTAGAGCCACACGGCGATATCGGGCTAGGTATGTACTCCGAGAGAGGCGATATTAAGGCGCTTATATGGCGTTCATGACAGCTATGGCCGTTGCCGTGGCTGTGGTTGTGGCTGTGGCTCTTGGTTGGCGGCAGTGCTGGCAGTTCCTTGTCCACAAGAGGCAGCGATCTTTGAGCTGGGGGCAGATTGCTTGGTGACTTCTGGCGGCCTTCGTCCATCAGCCCTAGTGGGGAAGAAGGCAGGACTGAGAAGAGAAAGGGCTCTTGAAAAGGATCTGGAGTCAGGTGAAGGTTTTGAGGCTGGTTCCCCGGCACAAGATTGGACGGGTAGGAAAGGTCGGCAACAGAGTCGATGCGGGAGTAGTCTTGGGAAACGGCGGGCAAGTGGCGAGGAGATCTAGAGGAGGCAGAGTGCTGTTGGTGCTGCGGTTGTTGCTGTTGATGCTGCGGCTGGTAGTATTGGGCGCTGGGCCCTTTCTCCCACTGTCGTGACTCCATGGACTCGACAAACCGCCCTGGCGTGGCAGACTCATCCGGGGCATAGTAGCCCGTTAGAGGATCCCGAGCATTCAAGTCACCGGGCGTCAGTGGTAGAACAGGATAAGGGAAAATGGTTGGCTGGGCGTTCGAGCTCAGGTTCAGTGGCACTGGCTGAACATGAACAGGTGGATAAGGGTACATTTCATCCAGAGAACGAGTCCGGAGTTGAAGAAACTCGGGATTGCGGTTTTTGCGGTTTCGTGACGTGAAGAAGGAGTGAGCCTTGGATTTGGATGGCGTTTGGCTGGGTTTATAGTGTTGACTTGAGCTTGACGAGGCGGTGGTGGCGTCTTTTTGGATCCAATCAATGCCAAAATCGACATTGAGATAGAAACGCGGCTTGAGCAGCGGAGGCCTAGGAGCTCTTGCTTCTGACATGGTGAGAGATTGTAGACTGTTTAGTGGTGAAGAGGAAGTAAGTGTGCAGTTCTACTACAGACAGAATCGAGAAGTGAGAAAGGCAGGAAAGAAGCAGCGGGGAAGAGTTAGGAGTAAGGGGAAGAAAAGGAAGAAGCAGAAGGAGGGGGAGGGGGGAGGAGGATAGTGAGCACAAGTCTAGAGGGTAAAATATAGTTAGCCTGTTGTTGTTACTATTCTTAATGTTGTTCAAACACTTGAACCGGGGCCCATTCAAGTAAGAATCTATAACGTCAACAAAAGAACTTTGTGTGAAAAGGCGGCCTAAATAAGAATAACCATCCTGACTGGGGGTATTGAAGTGAGCATTCTCTGCGCTAGGGGAAAGAACTCTGTGAATTCAAGCAAATTCAGGTAAAATAACATGGAAAAGAGCTCCCTGATCCTGGTCTCCCTCTACTGCCGTCAAGCCACTTTTCCCTTATACGTATCCCAAGACACTCTTCCGACAATCAACTTCTCAACTCGTCAATATGTCCGCTCTCCCGCAACAGAAAGAGCAAAACGGTTATCTTTTTTTAGTATCAAGCCTTGGCTCAGGCCCTCCCCCCTTCCAACTGGCAGCAAGCAAAACCCGGTAAATATCACAAAAGGAGCCAGCAGAATATAATAGCAAGGGTCTTTAAGTTACAGAAATCAAGGAACAAGACAGGCTCGGGGAAAAGAAAAGAAGAAGATAAAACACGGAGACACTAAGAGCAAAGAACTTTTTAGGCGGAGGATGCTTTAACCCAGTGTTTCCTAACCCTAACGCATGGTTTGTCGAGTCCAAAAAATGGTATGATTAATCGCAAGGATCTCGAGTCTTGAGAACACTCCGAGTCTCGAGTTTGAGGAAGAACCGGATTGGTAGCTGCCGCTTGAAATTGCCCATGTAGAAGTAGCTGCCTATCTAGGATTTTACCGCACGAGATATAAGTAGACGGGATCAGCCTTTCTACGATAGCATAATGGTGGGGAAGTCAGTGCCATGTAATTACCGCCGTTTTTACTAGCGGCCGGAGAATAGTAGCGGTGTGGTTGGCCGGTTGCACCAGCAAGCCCTTTTCTGTTCTGTGGTGTTGTGTTTCATCAAGTTGAAAAAGGAAGGCGCTACTGCATAAAGCTTCTCCCTGGATGGGAGCTCCTTGTCTTCTCCCCCACTTGTCTACCGGCAACGGGGTTTGTTGTGTGGTGCTCTTCGCTCTAGGTTATAGGTCGAATATAAAGTTGATCTGCTTGACTACTTGGCCGATCACAAATTCAGTCCTATTGCCATATTGCTTTTCTTTTTGGCGGTCTTTTTTTTAGAAGCTTTCTGTGGTGTGGTAGACAGATTCGCAAGAAGATGCCCCGAGTCGGGTAATATCGTCGTCGCCTAGGCACATCTCGCCAAGGGCTGCATCATAAATCCTAGATCTGGACTGGTTGGACAACAAGGGCCGTGACAGGCCAGGCAAGACAGCACTGGACAAAGCACAAGACCAAGATGCTGCTAGGCTTGTCGTTCTCAGTGAGGAAATAAGAAAAAATATCAAGACAAATGCAACGTAGTGAGTGAGGGAGGCATTGTAAGAATAGCGCTATATGTGTGTGGTGTTTCAATATTTAGAATGGTATGATAGAAGCATCGGGTGTCAATCGCAAATGTTCTTTGTCTCGTCTTGGTTTTTCCCTTTTTCATTCTTGTCTGCCTGTGGTCTCTCAATACCAAGCAACATCCACAACTAGGAACGGCAGCAATAATGTTTCTTCCTTTTACATGTTTGTTGCTCAGACTTCGCCGCCTCCGTGTTTCTCAAGAGGAAGCGTTATCGAGTTTGCCCTTGATGGCAAAGTCGCGCGCGGTCTCTATGCTTTTTTCGACAGCCAGCTGAGCGAGCTGGAAAGGGAAGCGTAAAAAGAAGCGTTAGTAGAATGCTTTCAACTTGCTGGGTTTTCCTCTATTTCTTCCTCGTATTCCCCCCTTTTTAATTTTCCTCTGATATTTATTGTTATACTCCGGGGTTATCTCCACTTCTTCGCCTTGCCCTGGCCTTGACTTACTTTTTGATGCATGGCTCGCTTTGTTTCAAACTCTGCAGTGCCCTCTGCTGCTGTCTCGGGCAGCTCAAAAATGTAGACCATGTAGAGCTGTCCATCCGAGCCAGGACTTAGTAGATTTACCACTGACGATCCGTCCGGGCGTGAAAAGACTACCTTGGTCGGCTCAAAGAGGTGACACTCTTCGTCTATTTCGCTTTCGCCGTGGTCCGTCTTGAGCGTTACTGTGCGCCGGACCAGGCCTGGCTCGGAGGAGTGCACGATGCACTTGGTGATGGCGGGAACAAAGAGCGTAGCAGATGTCACCTTGATGCTCATGGCCTTCCAGAGCTGTTCCAGACTTAAAACCGGCGAAACACCGGGGGGGTTAACGGAGGCCGTGTAGGAGACGTGGATAGTAGACATTTTGTTTATGACTTGAATAAGTATGAAGACTCGGTAGATCTCAGTATTGACGAGGATAGGATGCGATTCACAGTGTATGAAGGGAAGCAAGTACAAAAAAAATGGTCGCAGAAACGGATGATTTCGAAACAAACATCTGTAGGTGAGCTAACAGAGGATGTGAGAACATAAGGGAATATGAAGGAAGGTATAAGGCGAGCTTACTTCGGTCCTATAGCTGGGGAACATCCGTCAGTATTACTGCTGAGCTTAGATAAATAAATAAGCCTTGGGTGCTTTCCGTGTCCACATTTTGTACGTTTCTAAAAAGCCCGGGAGCTAAGGCTCAATAGGGACAAAGGTTCGTGAGAACTATGCTACTGTTGGTAGCTGGTAGAAAACGTCGTGTGTCTCTTGGCCATATTTGGATGGGGGCGAGTAAGCATTATGAAACGCTTTACTCATGATGATTAATACAGTAAGCACGCTTAACCAGGAACGAGAAGACGGCTAGGAACGGGACAGCTTCGTGTACACGCACCCGATAACATGCTAAATAGGTCAACTAATCGATGCATAGACAGAAAATGGTTGATGGCTGCATGTAGTCTGTATTAGCTTCTCGGAGATCATCCAGAACGATTCTTGACCAAAAGTTGTCAGGTTAGAGAAATCATATGGATATCGACGATTTAGTGGCTTTTGGAGGCCAAGTTTAGGCAACCCATACAGACCAGAACAAACTTTTCCTTTCCCTAACAGTACCGGGAGGCTCTACGTCGGACACTCGAGGTTCTTGATGGCCCGGTGTTGCGTTTCAACCGAGTACCGGGCTCAACTCAATCATCGAATTGGTCCTTCTAAGGCAACAATACCCTTTTCAGAATAATGATACAAGAAGCGCACCGACTATATAAAGAAATCGTTCTATATCCTGCCACTAGACTGACCTATTAAATGCTACTATCTGGTATCGGGGTATCCATTTTCTATTTCCGCATATTATCTCCGGCCTTCTGAATCGGAAGCCCTCGATCATTAGTCCACTGAACCCTCCCTACCACGTTGTCTAGATCATTCATTCTCGGGCTGGCTTTTCTCGGCAGGCCTGCTGCCATCCTCAACTCTATTCTCCTGTAGGGCCCTATTGAGGTGGCTATTCATATTTCCATTAATTTTGCGGTTGCCTGCGTCGCTGCTGCCATCTCCGTTTTGGTAGCCCGGACTGTCATTGCTGTTCTCGAGTGGGAGAAGGATTGAAAATATCTAACATGTGAATTAACGTAGTTTGCCTGGACTCATCACTAGGCCACATCTATTTTGTGCACGCCTTCGTGCCAGATCTTTAGCCCTACCAGCCGTACTTCGATATTGCTAACTCCATAATCCACATTCTCAACTGGCCTGCTTGTGTCTGACACCAGAAGCATGAAACATAGCACGGAGCGCGGTGCTCAGAAGCTCTCCCATGGAGATATGATAAAGATATACAAAAGCCATGATTCTCTGAATGTGATACAACTGATTGCAAACTTGACCCCTAGAGAAGGAATAAAATGCTGGCACCTGTTGTCCTCTTGCTAGACAATGCATATCTATCTATAGGGGGCAACTTGGCAGGAATGCTACGAAAGCCACGCTTGTTGCGCTGAGTCTCATAGTCAGCATTGATCTGTGTGCTGCTTTGATAGTCTAGAGTATTTGGTCCATGTTGGTTGTTTGTTATGTTTGGAGTTGGCATCCAAGTCCTGTCAATTTCAATGGAGGTATGTTTTATAACAAACAAAACGAGCTTCTCGAAGTCATGTTGGCCACCATATACCACCACCCGTTTGCCATAGATTGCAGTTCACGAACTGCCGCAATGCTGAGGAATGAGAGATCACAGCCAAGTCCATTAGACACATTGTTGAACGCTCACTAATGAGACGAAGAAGATTAGAAAGCTCCTGCTCCGGATGGATTTCCGGGAAAGCTCCTGAAATAAGTATACTAATTCCTCCGCTTGCAAAAGCTTGCTCTACTGCTGGCATTTTGGGGCGTCCAAAGCGGCATGTCTAGAGATTTACATGTACACACCCTGAGGGAACTAGCAACGCACCTGGAACTCGCGCAAGAAGCCCGAGTGTTGCATCCAGCATCCCGAGCCTGCTGTTCTTTGATTTTCGTATTTAATGCTAGACTGATCATACCTTTAAATAGACAGCACATACGTAGCCCTCAATTTGACAGTTTCCATTTTAGCTAACGGCCTCTCTTTTAACTAGGACTCGAAGTCGTCTGTTTTAGAAGCTAGATTATCGGCGGCAAATGTGATAGCATTGCCCAGGAATGAACGATTCTGATGTTTGTTCTGCCGGCGAAGGATGCCAAGATACATGGCGGCGTCGCTCCCGCGTTTCGAGCTTGGGAACGCTGATACAAGTTATGCTTCTCAAGGCAATATCTGGCCTCCCTTCTCCTATCCTTAAACGCATCAAGTTTCTAGTTTCCTATCAAGCAGCAGATATCACATGGAGAAGGCCGCCCTCATGGAGATTGCGAGACCCTGCGGCCTTACCACATGAATATCAGGGAAGCCATCAAAAACCGATGGCGCTCTAGATTTACGGACTTAGGTAGCAATCACTACGTATACCAGTAGACGGCAAGGCTTCATTGCCTCCAGATATTATTCCTAGCAGCAATGCTCGGCATGAGTATGTTTGAAGAACTGGCATCTCCTCGTAATAGAGAGTCAAGAAGCTATACACCTCCCGCATTCTCATGCTAGCTTGATTCCAATCCTAAGACTGGCTACTACTTTTATCAGTACATCTATACTCCGCTACATATCTACTATACGTGAGTTGTTCTTACTACCAAGACAATAACAAGCGGCTCGCCATCAAGCGGGACACTTCTTCGACTTTTACTATTTCAAGCTTCCACATATTCACCAAAAACACGAGGTTGATGAGAGCCACTAGAGGTCAGTTGAAATGTCTATTGCTTCGACCCCGGGATGTGCTCTTTCGCCGTGACTGATCTTGCGGTGGATGCCATGCAGCTGTGGACTGGCCCGACCTCACTTGGATGAATCCCCATATCCTTTTTCACAACATCAAGATGAGAGATCTTTGGACTTGGTGTAAATGGCGGATAAAGGGGATATTATAGAATGAAGTAGTACGTTAGTTAGACACATAACGCGCTCCATGCTGCCTGACAAAACACCACGATGTTTTCCAGGAATCTATTGTCAGCAACGTAGGGAAATAATCCAGGCTTTGGCTAGTTTCCCTCTGCTAAGTCGTTTCCATACCATGTATCCTAGAGAACTCATCAGCACGGATGATGCAAACCTTGCCAATGACACTTACTTAGTCTGCATGGCTAGAAAGAGCTGTACTGTCAAACGCTCTTTATCCAAGATATAGAAGATATCTAGGGCTGATTGGAAAGCATCCTATGGAGATCACAGCCTACCTCGGCGTGTTGCCCCAGATATTGGTAAGTAGAACGACGGAGAAGAGTTAGTCTGAGTTCTACGTCTCTAGTGGATAGAATGATGCTACGATTGAGCAATATATCTGAAAAGGCATGGGCGGCGGAAAAGAACTTGGTGTTGGTCTCGACAGTGATATTGGCTTGCAGGAGATGTGGTCTGTCGTAAGGCTGTTGTTCTTGTCCCATCAGCTACCTGGGTATCAGATTGGCCTTTCCCTAGTTGGTCACTTAGAACAAGCTGCCATTTCTTCAATGCTCTCTAATGCCTGTTGGTTGGATCCAGCCACTCGGGACATCCAGCTCCAGAACCCTTGTTATCTAGGTGGCTGGCGCCGTTTCGGCCCTCGGAGAGCTGCAGCCAAGCTATAAATAGTATATTTGTTAGCGCAGGTACCACCAATAGCGGCCCCACATCGGATCGGATCCCCACTATATCTGCGGCCGGAACACGGAGTACCGCCCCATTCTACTTGATTACATAATAATAAAGAATGTGGACCGTGCTACATGGCGCCTTAATGTAATGCTGTTAAGCCAAGCAAGATAGTTGCTATGCTCTAAAGACTTGGCATGGTACAGTTTCTGTACGACGAGAAATCTTTAGTCAAGCCGACATGATTCGCTATGCGCATGGTCGCTGGCTTGGCCCAAGTATCTGTTAAAGAGTTTGAATGGACAGGATTCTTGAGCTGTATACTGATGACTGGATCTGGTTGAATATTTCCGATTCGGTTTGTGCATCCATAGCCTCTTGACCATTCATCTGCCATAACCTAAGGTCTAGTCCGCTTTACAGATACAATCCATGATCAAGTATAGAATGAGATTGCCTGGTATCTTTAATATTAGCCTGAGTTAACCAGCGAAATCATCTTTGTACCACAACAGCATCAATAATGGAGGGTATTCATACACACGCTGGCCAGAAGCTTCTTTGAGGCTAGTTTCTCCATCACAGAAGCTTCATTCAATTATATTATCTTTCACTCAACCTCAACTGTACTTTCAGGTGCCCCTTCTGATTTGGCTTGACAATTGCATGCTTAGTGCTGAAAAAGGGCCCTCATCAAGCACTACTCAAAATCAACAAGCAACCAGGAGCCTCCAGAGAACAGCCTATAGCCACATAGCACTAACACCTCCGGTTCAATTTTCACTGCCATTCAATAGAAAGGGCTTTCTAATAAAGACCTTCTGTACAAGTTCCATGGCCACTGCTATCTACAAGACCCCCCTACGTCTCTCTATCCGGACACCTCTTCTTGCGCTTTTGATACAAATTCACGCAATAAGGTTAAGCTCATGGCTGCTAAGATTAGACAGGAACCAGGTGCTTTTAGGTCGGCAACATAGACGCACTAGATGTCGAAACATCGAGAATAAAGAAGATGCAGGCCACGGCCTACCTAGACACACGCCCTATAGGCAGCAGAGGTATTAGGTAACAATCCTATCCGAGGGAGACAATGCCTAATAGTCATGCATTTATTCATTTATCACAGGAGACAAGGGCGTTGGGCCAGACCAATGATATTAGGTTTTCTCGACCCACCAACTCTAGACCCAGAGGCGCTGGCTGGCTCTACAGCAAAGCTCGATACACGGCGCAGCCAACGGCTCCAGTACATTGTCCCGATACCTTTCCTCGCTGACTCACCCACAACCGATAAGATAAGAGATAGCACAAGATACACTCACGCTTGGCGCCACCCTCACGATGAGGGCAGTTGCTATCTTCGGGTAGACCATGGAAAAAGAACAGGGCTAAGAATAAGAATAAAAAAATCTCCTCAAACTTCGTCCCCCCTCTTTTGCCCATCAGCACTATTGCAAACCTCAACCCATCCATAGGCAGTTCAATCGCCACATACACCGTCTTCGTCGCTGCCATCGCCATCGTCACTTCAACTTCCTACTTCGTAAATTCCGCTTACATCATCCCTGCTTCATGCATTGTCTCCACTCTCTTCGGCCATTGACTCCAAGGAGGAGGGGAAATTCCTCACCATCTTCATGACTCGGGTCTAGGGTTGCTATAGGGTTGTAATGGCCTCATCCTCTTCAGATCGACTTTTCCACCCTGTGATTCAGAGCCCCTCCAAAAGAATTCCGTCTTTTTACTTGTTGCTTGTTTTACTGTCTTGTGCTCCCATTTCAGGCCTTGAAACATTTCAGGCCGTCCGGACCCCGCCTATAATCAAGATACAAAACCTCTCCCAGGCCAGGAGCTTCTCATTTTCTTTGCCAAAGCCTAACCCAAACCCAACACCTAATCCAAAGCGGCGCCTTAAATCGTCTTAGCTCCTTCAATATCGCCTCCTCACTTTTCTGCTGGCTCCGGCTTTGAACCCCCCTCTCCCCCTTCCTCTTTCTTCCCTTTTTTGAGGCTTCAACTCCAAGTTCGTCTTCGTACAAATCCCGCAAAACCTTGACTTTCATTATCAGCAGCTACAGGCGTTGCCCTTTATTCTTTTTATTCTCTCTCTGCTCCCCTTTTGGCTTGCTTTTGCATTCTTGGTTAAATCCCCTCTCCCCCCAATTTGACTTTAAATCCCGGAAGCTTGGACTCTGGACTAATCTGTCTGTTTTTTGTCCTGCGCCTCTTTTCCCTTCTCTCAGTTTCCTTTTCGCTTTCTCTTCGCCCCCTTGGCCTTGCGTCTCCGCTCCGTGTCCCCTTCTTCGTGTTCTTTTTTATTTTTATTTTTATCTTTATCTTTATTTTCTTCTCCGTTGGGCTTGTTGTCTGTCATTCACCTATATCACATAATTGGCCTGCCCAAACGACCCGAAACCAACTCGAACTTCGAACTTCGAAAATACGTCGTATGCTGCCTGTCTTCCTCGCCCGACATCCATAACTCACTCTCAACCCTCACGTGCTCTCCGCATTTGCCGGCACCGCTGATTACTCTTCCCCCGAAACCCTAATAATGCCCGTGGGCAAAACCACAGATCGCACCCCCCGCTCCGGATCGTCGGCTTCTGCCAACGCATCTGCCAAGGGTGAGAAATCTAATTCTTCCTCAGCCTCGTCACCCATGCCAGCTACTGGACATCGCAATATTTCGAACTCCAACATGGCTGCTAGCAATAGCCGAGGAGGAGGAGGAAACGGCGGAAACGGCCACTCTGTGGCAGAAAGCGGTCATTCCGGAACTAATAACCGTGGCGACGGGCCGCGCAGTCCTCCCAGTATGTAGCCAGCCAGCCAGATAGCCAGCCAGCTAGTAAGCCGGCTAGTTAGCTGGCTAGCTACCATCCAGAAGAAGCCCAGGAAGAAGATCCTTTCCTCAAAGAAAGGAAGAACTTCAAGAGCCCTATCAGCTAACAACCTTACGTCATCTCTCTCTTCACTTTTTTGCAGACACCTCTCATGTTCCGTGCAAGTTCTTTCGCCAAGGTGCTTGCCAGGCCGGAAATGCTTGCCCCTTTAGTCACGATATTGGAGCCGCTGCCGAGAATGTTTGCAAGTACTTTGCTAAGGTAAGAAAGAAAGACTTCAAGCTAAGAAAATGGGAAGTCATGTTGTCTTACAAAAGGAAGAGGGATCCAATTCTGCACATAAAACACACAAGCAACAAACGCTAAAACATGGCATCTCTGTACACACAAACAGCCAACTAACCCATGTGTCTCTTCAATTTATAGGGAAACTGTAAATTCGGCCCCAAGTGCGCAAACATCCACGTACTGCCTGATGGTAGACGAGTCAACTATGGCAAACACGGCCTAACCCTTGGTAATCCTGCTCTGGCCATTGGTCGTCAGCACCACAACCCGACTGCATACACTCAGACAAGCACCGTTAGCGCCTTGACCTTTAGCCTTAATGGCGAGTTTAACAACCCAGATTTCGTCTATGAGGACTCTTCCTCCAACCAGCAGGGAGGAGCTGGAACTCCAGCCCAACAGACCTCAAACGTAAACACCGACATCCCTGCTATTGATGTTCCTTACCCAACAGATGCCTTTGGCTCCCCACGCGAAGAGCCTGGCTCTGCACGCTTTGGGCTCGGCCTGTCGCCCATTGGAACTGGGTTCAATGTTCTCGATGCACCTCTCCCCGCCTCCTTTGACTCTACTGGTGTCAGTAATGCTGCCCTCTTTCCCTCAGGCCCCTGGCCTGCCTCTGTGCCGTCAAAGTTTGGAATGGAGTCTCCGCTTCCCAGCTACGCATCTCCAGACCCTCGTGGCTCCGAGGCTCTGAAAAAACTGCATACCAGTGCTTTCGGCGGCGACAAGTACCTTTCGACCTCCAATATGATTCTTGGGGGCAGCCCATCGGCTAATCTACTGGCTGTAGGCGAGGAACAGTTTGGAAGACGTACCATGCACTCCAGCCGCTTTACTAAGCCCAAGGTACTGAGTGCTAGTGTTCCCAAGGGGCCTGCCACGGTCGATCATGACTGGGATCCTGAATTCGCCTTCTTAGAGGAGGACTACGTGCCGCAAAATCTGCAGGATCTCTTGACACCAGCCGAAAAGGCCCGCCGAGGCTCCTTAAGAGCCACCGATGCCGAAGAGCCCATTGGACTTTCGGGTAGTTACAAATACGGAAGTCCCATCTTGAGCGCTAGCCCTAGCCGTTGGGGGCCCCCTTTCCAGCGGCAGAAGGAGGAGGAGGAGGCTGCGGCTGCTGCAGCCCGTGCCAGCAGGGTGTCTGCATTTGGCGTGGTGGGATCGCCCCTGCGAAACTCTAGCTTGGCGTCTGACATGCGGACATCCGCCTTGAGCGCTGGTTTGGCTTCTAGCATGGGAGGTAAGCCCCTCAGCGGAAGCTTTACGAACAGTTTCAGCGGCGGCGGCGACGGATTCTCGATGCTCTCGCACCAGCTGAGACAGACAAGACTGAATGATGACACATCAAGATTGTCTGGTTCTCCGCTGGGGTCCAGTAGTTTTTCAGGCCTGCCAAGCCTTTCTGTTCCTTCCGGCCCGTCCGGGATTTCGGGCCTTATAGGTTTGACTGGCTCGCCGGGTCCATCCGGCCTTAAGGAACGTCACATTAACATCCCCACTGCCACAACGCCGACAACACGCCTCACGACAACGATTGATGAAGAGGACCCTTCCATGTTGTTTGATATGGAAGAGCATGAACATGATAACCAAAATCCGGCAGCCCATAAGAACGAAGGAAACAACAGCGTCAATAACGAACACGCAGTGGCACTCGAGGGCAAAGATGAGAAGGACATTCCCGGAGCTGGGGTGCCAAAGCCAGCGACCACGACTGCAGGATTTAGTTACTCGGCAGCTCTCAAGTCAAAGGCAGCACCGGCCGTGCCTATTGTGGTGAAGAAGTCTGCGGCGCCTAGCTCGTAAAGAAGTTGCAAACCTGGATAGACGGAGCATAACAGGTTGCTCTGTTAAGGTCTCTCTCTACATCTATCCGTATCTTCTTCTCCCTTCTGCACATACACACACTCACAAAAGTGCAAACACTAGTCTTGCCCCCCCCCCCTCTCTCCCACGCATTGTTGCCTAATATCTGGACTACCAAAAACAGGGCCGCTATCAAATCGATCCCCTCGCATACAATCAATCAACGTTGCGCCTGCCCAGAGTTCAATTCCCTTTTCTTCCCCCCTCCCCCAAAAAAAAGCCAAAAGTTTGACGGAAAAAAAAAGATCATTCAGCATTCAATTGTTATAAACATGTTGGCTGCGGATTCGTTTTTGTGTTGTTCCTTTCCTTCTATACTTGATTTTCACTTGTCTTAGACGTTTCTTTCTTTCTTTAATTTTATTCATAAGGGTGATTTCGAGACGCAACATAAAAAGGACAAAAGAACGGTGATTGTGTCGATGACATCAACCACCAGCGCACACAAATAGAAAGATAATCCATATCGTGACAAAAAAGATTTTCATGAAAATATCAGAAATATTCTATAAAAGAGGCAAAGGAAATAATAAATCACCTAACAACCTAAACCCAAAGTATAATAAAACAAGAAACACGCAAACAACTTGTTGCTAAATAATAATAATAAGAAAAGACTCAGAGGAACTCACGCTTCATGCAAGCAGCACTTTTTCTTTCTCCTCCCCTTTTCCCCTCCCCTTTTCTGCCGGGCTGCGCCAAAATTAACAAGAGCACCAGCGACAGCCACCTGCCCTTAGAACACCCACGACACGTACTTGGCATAGAACTTGGCCATGCCAGTCGGGGGATTAGCAGCCTCGTATGCCTCCTGGTGGGCCAGGAACTCCTCCTCTTCCTTGTCAATGATGTCCTTGCCGCTGTAGAAGTCAATTTGGTCGGAAGGAATGAACTTGCTCTTGGTGTACCAGCGATGGCCGAAGAAAGCAATAATGTAGATGGGAATACCAATGTAGCCGGTGATGAAGTTGACCTTATCGAATCCACCAATGAAGGCCGTAAAGTTTTTGGTAATAGTCACGAGAATGCACATGAACAGGGCGATGTACGAGCCCCAGAGTCCAAATGGCGCCACGTACGGCATGTGTTCGTTTAGCAGACCCTGAGCGATACGACCCTTGACAAAGTAGATGTGGGTGATCAGGATCGAGATCCAAGTCAGCAGACCAAAGATGGTGACCAGGTTGACCAGGTAGTTGAAGATCTTCTTGGAGTCGTCGCTGACGTTCATGAAGGCCAAGCAAGCAATAAAGGCACTGAGACCCAGCGCGTAGATCGGCACACCTGACTTGTCAGTCCGCTTGAAGATAGCAGGGGCGTTTCCGTCCGAGGCCAGAGCATACAGCGTACGAGAGGCAATGTACAGATCCGAGTTGGAGGCTGAGAAGACAAACACCAGAATGCAGGCGTTGATGATGTCGGGCAGCACGTCAATGCCGGCCAGCTTGATGGCCACGACAAAAGGCGAGGCAGCAGCCGAGGATGACGATGCGTTGGCGAAGGCCAGATCGGGCGAGTTGTAAGGCACCAGGCAGCCAATCAGCAGCACAGACAGAATGTAGAACACCACAATACGCCAGAAGGTCAGGCGAATGGCGCGGGGGATAGTGCGGCGGGGGTTTTGCGCCTCACCGACAGTCACACCGACCAGCTCAGTACCAAGGTAGGCGAACACGGCGTTGATCATGGTAGACCAAAAAGCGACGAAGCGACCAGTGTTGCCGGGGATTTTCTTGTAGGTGGCAAAGGCACCCGGGTCATCCCAGTAGCGGAAGCCCTTGCGGTCATGGTCAGGTCCACCACCGAGCATAAGAATGAAGGACATCATGATCAGGGAGAGAATGGTGACAACCTTGAAGGAAGACAGCCAGAACTCGAATTCACCGAAGAAGCGGATACCAAAGTAGTTGATGCAGACAATGACCACGAGGAAGATAGCAATGAAGACACCGGGGTTGATCGTATCACGGTCGACCCAGTACTGGATAACCAAGGACGCAGCAGTCAGCTGGTTGGGAGTGACGATGATGTATCTGTAAGCAACCTTGTTAGCGACGACTTTTTTTCTTTTTTTGCTTGTCTCGCTTGGCTTGGCTTGGCTCTTCGCTCATGTGCTGTCTTTTGGAAGGAAAGGGCTACCCAAGAGAAAGCTTATTTGGTTGTCAATGCATAACCTTAATTGAAGGGATGTACCCCCCAACAAGAACAGAGCAGCAGGGCTAGCCACCAAAAGAAAAAAAGGCAACCGAATCAAGTTGTCCGATCTTTGGGGATGAGAAGGCCAAGACAGAAAGAAGATCAAGACGGAGAAACTAGAAAGAAATACTCACTTGAACCAGTAGCACCAACCAAGAGCAAAACCAAGAGACGGGTGGCAGAAACGAGACGCATAACCAGTGAAACCAGCAGACATGGGCAGCCAAGCGGCCATTTCACCCAGACCGCACATGACGATGTAAACCAACACACCCATCATCGAGTACGAGATGAAGATAGAGCCAGGGCCAGCGGTAGCCAGGGAGCGGCCGGTTCCGATAATCAGACCCGTTCCAACGGCACCACCGATGGCAATCATAGTGATGTGGCGGGCTTTCAGGCCACGCTCCAGCTTAGTGTCATCGCTAGTCTCGAGACCGCGGATGTTGGAGGTCTGCGTCTTTTCGCCGCTGATGGACGGCGCTTGTGCCGCCGAGGTGTGAATTTCACCCATGATAATCTGTGGCCGTGTTTTGTCTTGCTTGTTTGGTGAAATAGAGAAGACAAGAAAAACGGGACGTTAGGAGTGTGGGTGGCCTGAAGGGAGTATAAGCAAGCTCTATCCCGACAAATAAAAGAAAAGGAATTAAGGAAGAAAAAAGAAGAAAGCCAGACTCCAAGGTTTTTCTGCCGGGCCCAAGAAAAGAGGAAGAGAAGGGACGTTCAAGAACAACCACCAGAAAGGGATGAAGCAGTAAAAATAACCAAGCAAGACACAGAAATGTTGAGCCCGGGGAATGGGTGTCTCTTTATAGGCGGGCTTCGTCTCCCTCATCATCTCTATCTTGTCTAATTGCTTAGCTCTTGTTTTTAGTCTCGTTTTGCCCGGATCTGTCTTGTCTATCTCTGGACTTGTGGCCTGGTGTAGTGCTAAGACCGTGCAGCTACAGATATGGACTGGGTCTTTGACCAATCTAAGATTGTCTCCCATGCCAACACGAGGCACCGCCCGCTGTTCCTCTTGCTCCATGGATGGAAATGGGGTGGACTCTACTGTTTTCTGCCTTCCCTGCGGCCTACAGTTACGGCCTTCTTGAAATCCCCATTCGCACATCCTTTATTCAACACAGCTTTGGGGCTAGTCGGCCGGCATCCTTTCTGAAGACCATAGGATCTTTGCTGCCGAATTTTCTCCATCTCAGCATGCAGTACTCTGTTACATAATGATGGCAAACCGACATGAAGCAAATAAATACACATTAAAAAATAAGCGAAACTCGTGGCTGGACAGAGTGGTTATCGAAGCATAAGAGCTGCTCTTGACTATTGTGGAGTATGCATATCACACACCACAAGCCGGCTCCGCCCCCAGGCCCCTTCCTCTCTCTCTCTCTCTCTCTCTCTCTCTCTGCGTTTCTTTTCGTTCCCCCTGGTTCCCCTGCTTTGCTTCCAGGCTTCTTCTTGATCTTCTTCTCTCAAGTAATACCCCAAAGTAGAAATATAAGCAGCCTTCTAGATAATGTCAAAGACTCGCTTCTACGGGACTTTATCCTGGCGCTTGAGTCCAAAAGCTCACAGAGCTCCTCCTACGCAGCAGCAAATTCAGGTAGATAGGATAGTTCACAAGCAAAATAAAATAACGAAATATAATAATAAAAGCAGACAGCAACAACAGCCCAGAGATAAGAGACCGCCATGGCGTGTGCACTGACAGACCAGCTTTTGCAAAAGCAAGGGCAAAGGGGCTAGCCAAGAGAGGAACAAGGGCTCGTACTCTGCGCCATCCATCCTGACTTATCATGTCTAAGGGGCGGCCCCGTAAGAGTGCTATGCTAGCAGCCCCAAAGAGGCAAGAAAAATTGTCGCAAACATCATGTTTCCTGTCTAGCCCTGTTCATGGCAGCGCCGTTTTTCTTTTTGTTTCTTTCTATCTTCTTCTTTATCACGAGCAAATTTACTTCACTCAATACACGAGACGCCTCGGCGAAAGGCAAAACAAACCCGCCACCTTGCAAGCGCTATGGCAGAATTGGGGTTTAATCCGTTCTTTTTATATATTTTTCCAGAAAGTCGGCATAAAAGCAACAAAGAGGACGATTATAGGGCACACGCTTGTCCATACAACGAACGAACGCTATAGAGAAGCTAGTACTAAGGCCCTAGATAAGAAAGGATAAATGTTATCGCCGCCACGTCTCTTCTTACACGCCAAGGACACTAAAAGAGATCGCCTTCTGAAGTCCTATGGAGCAGTTGCCCTTAGTATGTGTTAGGATTAGTCTCGGTTTCGAGTCTTGTGGTACTTGCCCTAATCTAATCTAATACCCATCGTAACCAACCCTTTTCGTACCATCCCACCGTCTCATCATCGCCTGCCTCCTCGAATGCTTGACTATCCAAGAATGCCTCGGGCAAACGTGAGAAGAATCAAATGGCTGTGACTTAATATACGGTCGTCATGAATGTACTTTTGCTCGTGCAACCACTGTACCACTATGCAATGTAACGAGAAAAGTACATGCTATGCATGCACGCGAGGATGCTTCAAACCGAATAAAAAAGAAAAATAAGAGAAAGGAATATAAGGTTTTCCTCTTCAGGTACGATTCGCGTCCATATCCTTGTCCTTGCCGCCCTTGCCCACCACTCACAAGTCGAGCGGCTTCCTGCCTGTCGACAACGGAACGTGCCATCCATTTTTATTGATACAGGGCGTTTTTAGCCTATCCGTAACAGCTAATCGCAGAATGCCGGCGGATGAGAGAAAACCCTCCCACCCATGCTGATAGCGATACGATATGGCGACATTCTATAGCATGGGTCGCAGACAACCCAGGAAGCTAATACTACGGCGGCATTATATCATACCTTGCATATTATTCACACATTGGGGGCTTTCCTCAGGGCTCGGCTTGGGTTGCTTCAGCTTTATTGCCGCTGCAAAAACAATGGAAAATCAATGGGGAAAAGAAGCCCCCATAGTGTTATATTATGCATGTATGTATGGTATGGTATGTATGTGTATACGTTGTATCTGTGTCTCGTTCTGCAGCCACATGACTTAACTGCTATACTGTATCTGCTCTCCACTTTCCTTTTTCCCATTCGCTCTATTTTCTCTATTCACCATCGTACCAATATCCAATCACATTCACGCTTTTAGCCTAAATATTTCTAGTCACAGCCAAGAGCGTCCAACGCAGAAAGTCCAAACACAAGCTTGTTGTCGTCATCCTCACGTTGCTCTTTGCCCCGCCTTCCAGAAACTCCACACTTTCCTTTTCCCCCTCCTCCCTCCTCATATTCTATCCTGTTCTACACATGCAGCGCTCCCTCTTCCCCCGCCCTTCCCCCTCCCCCATTGTTACCAAGCCCCCGCCAGCTGCCCCCATCTTTACAGGCTTTGCCTGATGTTTCTATGTGCTACTTTTGCTTGATTACATTTTTTGTAACTTGAAACTGGGTGACGTCATCATCATCAGGCTTTTTTTGCATATTTGCCGTATTACACCCAGATATGTAAATATGTCTCGAGTTTCTGCGCTCCTATTTGCCTTGATTACATTTACTTCTCGGGGTGGCTGGAGCTGCAGGTGGTAAGGCAGTATGCAAAATCCAACGATGTTCAAACCAATGATCTGTAGTACTTTGAGCTTTTACCTATTTTATAACCCTATCACTAGGCATCACATCAGGGTCTAATCTGCCTAGTAGCCGGCTCCGGATCTGCTAGATGGTTAAATTTCCGCTACACTAATCAAGGTTGCACGTGTAAGCTAGCCTGCGGGCTAATTCTGGTCTAGCCCTCCCCCCTCCCCCCCCTCTCCTGTGAACAGACTTGATCATAGAAGCCACTACATGAAAGTCGTCGTCATGTCTTTGTTCTCAGGTTACCAATGATTTCTATTTTGCCAAGCCAACGGGGATTTGTTTCCAATATTGGTTGGCTTTATTCTCCTATCTAATTAACGCGGGCTTTTTTCCCATTCAAGACAGTTTTGGCATGCATAAATGATTGTTCTGATAGTTCTGGTTTCCCGCGGCATCATGGATTCAACGCCTCCAAGTTCGTCGGCTCTTCCTTGTTTCTTCTCCCCCTTCTCTTCTGCCTTTTGCCATTGCTTTCTGCCTCGTGCTCTCTCTCCTGTGCTGCGTTTTTCATGTCAACGTCAGTATCGCACGGCACGTTACAGCATCACAGCTCAGCTTCGCTTGAATTAATAGTACCGTGTTTTTTTAAGACGCGAGCCTGTGCAGCCCCTGTTCATAGATAAGATCTGGTGGGCCCTGCAGTGACGTCGTTTGTGGTGTTGCCAGCAAAACTTGGCTTTTTGTGACCCCCATCTCTCGATAATACATTCGTTTTTTTCTTCCTTTTCTTTTTCAAGGCTTGACGAGCTGTCTACACGGGCCAGCTCAACAACGTGGTGGTATGTTTGTTTACTGGCCCCGGCTTTGTTGTTTTTTATAATAACATGTGCATCTAGACTTTGTTATCGGCGCCAAACAAAGCTTTTGATTGTGCGTATATGTCCTTTCTTTCTATAGTTGAAAGGACTTCTGGCTTACTTTGCGCGCGTTATACGTGTGGTTAACGAGTGCATCGACTAATGTTAAATGATGCCGTTATCTGTTATCGCCTACTACATGGATGCTTACATACACATGTACATAACAACAACATATATGGCAGATAAGGCACAGTATGCGCTATGCACGTGCGCCGTTAGCCCTTCTTTTCACTGCCTGCTGTCCTTGTTCATGACGATGTCCAGTCTCAGTTGCCTGTTATGCTGACAAGTTCTGGGGCAGTTACGTGGAATCAATGCATGCCAAATCCTATTTTTGCAACTAACTTCCTCCTTTTGCTCGCTCTTGCTTTGCTGCATTTTATCCGTAATATACTTGTCACTCCTCGAGTCTCCTCGTTCCTTCCTCTTTCTATGGATCGTTTTCTTTCTTTTTTCTTTTATCTTTCTCGCCCTTCTTGACGACTACTGGAAGAAGGCGAGTAACAAGCGTGCTTGGGAGCATACGTGCTTCGCTCGCCCGAAGCCGGTGGTCAGCCTTGCGGAGGGTTAATTCTGTCCGGTAACCAATCCGGCGTCGTTTGATCCTAGTGATTCCAGTAGACGTAAAATACATTCAAATCAAATCAAATCAAAATTCTTTCTCGCCTTTCTCGCCTTTATCGCCTTTTATTCCCTCTCGTCAAGGTCTAGCTAGTCAAAGGATCGCTCCAGGAACACCCCAAGGATCTGTAATGCCCGCTTAGTCTGTAAGCGGCCGGAGATTGCGCTTCCACCCCGGGTCAGGCAACGTCGCTCTTGTTTCTCGCTTTGCTCTTTATCTTTTCCCTCCGTTGTTCTGCCTCATGTCTTTCCTGTATTGCTTCCTTTTGGTTTTCTCTATCTGGCCAATGCTTGTTAGGACCCCCTTGACCCACAAAAGATAACCAAAAACAACCATTCTGCCTTGTGGTTTTGGCCCGTCACTGTTGTCTTATTTTGTCATGCCTTTGTCATGGTATGGTGTCACTAGGTGTAGCCCTACACATGTTTGTGTTTCGACTCTCTGGCGAGAATTTTTGATCCTCATCCTCTTTGCTGACCATATTCTCGTGATGCCCATTGGGATCTTGGGATTGGGCCTCATAGACTGTACCTATCTGCGTGAATAAATAAATATATTGTACAATGTTCCTTCATTGCCTAGTTTGAGTAGAGCCAATCGATTCCTCCAGATATACTTGTATTATAGTATTTTTCGTCTCCACGGAACTACCTAGCAACTCCACAATTCTCGTAGGCTCGTTATTCCAAGCTTGTTCTTTTGTTCTACGTATCCGTTTATCTCTTGATACTTCTATTTTGTAGTACTCTATGTAGTACCTGTAACCACATGACGCATACAATACAATGCAATGCATACATCAACCCTCTCCATCTACACACCTACCCCCCAGTTCATGCAATGCACGGCGAAAACATCTCCAAAGGCCCAGTTCCAGCTCCAGCCCAATCTTGAAGTGGCCCTCACTTCTTTCCCCCCGCCCCTCCCCCCACTTTCCCCTCCAACTACGATCCTTAACAATGGCAGGATATTGTATTCTATATATTCCCCATATCGAAAGACTGGCAAGGCGTGGGAGAACACCGATTCATTGCCTTATCTTGGCCGTCAACGACGTTTAGAGCACTGGCCGGTCTAAGGCCAGGTCTGCCTGCACTGTATTGGGCTGTAGGAGAAAATAGAAGAATAGAAGCATGTCGCGGCCTTTGTTTTCTGTCGTTACTTGGTTTGTCTGCTGGGCCATACATTGATATTGGTTACTTGCTTGATTCCCTTGCTAATTATTGCTGATCTAAGCTATGCCTACCAATTTACTTTTTTTCTTCCTCTTTTCTTTTCCCCTCAAAAGACCAAGTCTCTTCCCTTCCTGCTTCTTGCTTATGTACTCGTTTTCACGACTGCTTCTATTCTTCTGTCGGCATCCAGCTTGGCCGTAAACTTGCTGATGTTGCTGGTCCTTGCGTCCTTCTGTGCGTGTTCTTTGCCAAATGTTTGCCTGTTCTCAGCTTTCTAAGATCTCCTCGTGCCCCGTCCATCAGTGGTCCAAGCCTCTTGTTATTGGCCCAAGCCACTGTTCTTCCCCTACCATTGCCTCTCCATTCCTGACTTTCCTGCTCCCCTCGGTGGTTGTTGTCTCCCACCTAGACTTGGAGCCGACCGTCTCTTGTCCTTCCTTTCTCGCTCTTGTATGTTCCCCGTCATCCCTTCACTTCCCTCCATTCCTCCTTTCGCCCAGGGTACAGGCAAGCCCGTCCCTATGGGGTACTATAGTATTTCTCATACCCGCGGAGAACTAGCCAGCAACAAGAGGTTCCTCAGACATTAGTTTAGACTCGCAGATTGTTGGATGGATGGCAGATCTACGCCTGTATTTGTGGGTTACTGGAGCTTTCCTTTTGTCGTTGTCTCTTCCTATTCGGTGGAGTTATTTGGAGCGAGGAGAGAAACCAATGGAGCAAATCTTTAGTCATGGTATTGGCGTCGATGCATTTTTCTCTCCACCTAAAAGCTATTCAACTTGGTCCCTCCTCCACCGCTATCGGACTTCAACTTAATGGGAAAGAAAAAAAGGAAAAGAGTCTTGTTTTCCCCGACTTAGTGTAAAACCCCGGCTGGCCTCGGCATTATTGTTGAATCTAGCCTACTTGATGGGAGGGCCATCGTCAAGGCCGAGCCGAAAATAAAGGCATAAAAACAGCACTAGTGACGATAGACGTGTAGGGTTAACTTACATAGGATGTAGTTTCTAGGGTTGATATATAACAGGGTTACACGAGTAGACATTTGCTTTTGGGGTTGTACAAAGACAGTGGTGGTGGGGCTTAGTCATATGAGGCCTGATTTTTGGACCTCAATCAGTGATTGGATCTAGGTTCGGTGCGGTGCCATCGACAACGGAGCGAGCAAGCCTCAACAAAAAGAAAAACCAACGAAAATATTGGAAAAGATCACATCATATTCGCAGGCAGTACACAAGCAATGACCTGGATCAAACGATATTGTACAAAGTGGCTGGGGCGAGGGGG
>NETT01000023.1:41135-51278 GCA_003449175.1 Ceratocystis smalleyi | reverse complement strand
GTTTGCCCCTGTAATTCCTGGTGGCTTTGCATGCCTCTTTGCCGTGTCTGACTTTGCTAATTGCTTCGTTCGCTTCTTACTTTGTCGTTGTCGAACTTGACACTCGAGATGTTTTGAAAGTTGCCGCTGGGGTACATTGACCGTTGTACCTTTTTGAATCTGCAAAAATTAATCCCCTTTGTTCTTTCATTTCTTTGTTACTTTTGCTTCTTCAGCGTGTGTCTGTCTATTCGCTCGTTTACCCTTATTGCTTTCGACTTCTACTTTGCCGAGTTTCTGCCTGCGACTCTATCCTGGATTGATTTGACGGCGCACGCAATTCGGTTGCCACCCTTTTTATGTTATGGCGCCCCAACAATACCAGCCAGTGAGTAGTTTGCTGCCTCCCGTCTCACTCTGCTCCTTTCCTCTGCTAACCATCAGCCTCTATCTCCAGGTTCACGCCCGCGACGACGAAATCACGCACTCTACACCTACGCGCCTTCCTTCGCGCCGCTCTACCACATGTCCCTCGCCTCCACCTTCGTTCCACTCCAGGCCGGCATCCCCCGAACGTAGCCATGCTGTTGATCCGGATCTTGCCGATGCCTTTGGGGGCGACAGTGACAGTGATTCTGACAGTGCCGACGAAGCCGATGATCGCCAGCGCCTAGTCCGCCGTGCCCCGACGACAACCTCCTTATCAGCTCTAGACGACGATGAAAATGACGGGCCCTTAAATAGCGGGCCACAGACTTCTATACCTGAGACTCACTCAGCTGCAGCAGCTAGGGCACAGCCATCGGTGGCAACGTCGGCTCGGGCTGGCAGCCGGGTGTATGGTGGTGGGATGGCATCGGATGGCGTGTTTTCTAATTTAGCAGCAAAGCCTGACATGGGCGAGGAAAAGGAAGAAATGCCACCGGTAGGTCACCTCACTTCACCCTTTCACCCATGGCAAAGTCATGATGGCTCTTCCGGGCCACAGCTATATGCTATGTGAAATGCACTCCCTCCTTCACTCTCCTTTCTAACAACCTATACTTTACAGACATATGAACAAGCCGCTGCTGATCAAGCCCCACCCTACTGGGAAACCACTATCATCGCTCCCGGTTATAACGGTGATAACGAAGTCTATATCGATGGCATGCCTGTAGGCAACATCTTTGGGTTCCTCTGGAACGCGATGGTCTCATGGTCGTTCCAGATTGTCGGCTTCCTTCTCACCTATCTGCTCCACTCTACTCATGCCGCCAAAAACGGCTCCCGCGCGGGCCTTGGCGTGACACTTATACAGTATGGCTTCTCCATGAAAGCTGCCGCAATTCCACCCACCCCCGAGGATGGAAACAGTGGCAACTCCGAGTTCCCCACACCACCCGACCCGAATGCACATAACTTCAACCCCAGCGACATCAGTAGTAGCAGCAGTGGCTGGAGCGACCTGACGGGCACCGAGTGGTTTGCCTACATTCTTATGGTGGGCGGCTGGTTCATGCTGGTGCGCAGTGTAGTGGAGTTTCTGCAGGCACGGAGACACGAAAGCCTTGTGCTGCAAAGCCCAGAACGAGGGCTGTCGGTTCCGATAGTGGCAACAGGCGAGACGCCAGATCGTGTGGTCTAGGGCGTCTCCGCCATCCCCCTTCTCTTCTTTTTCTTTTTACCTCTAGCATGTTTTCCGTGTTCTTTCTTTTCTTGTATGCTGTCTTTCCGGCCCCGTTTCCCTGTGTTCCTTTTCTTCTGCTGCAGACAAGCATTCATGTATAGGCATAGTATTACAGCTCTCTTTTATATCTCGGACCCTGGCCATTCACCATGGGTCGTTTGCTCGCTACAGCGATCCCGTCTCTTTTCTTTTTCTCTGTATTATTTCTATGCTTCTCTTTTCTCCCTTCATTCCTAGCATTCAATAACTCTCTTTTTATTGCCGTTTCTTGTTATTTTTCACCCCATATTTCCAATACTATATGATTTTTGTTTACACTAGATCTTTGGTGAATGGTGTAGCACGTACTATGCTATGCGTTGTCCGTCGGCTAACCCTAACCCCATTTCACGTCACTAATGTCACTTTTCTACTGGCCTGACGTAAAGTGGAGAATTGATGCAGCTCTCTAGCTTGAGAGGAACCCCTCATATAATTGGCATGGCATCTAAGCTTGCTTAAAACAACAACAAAGACTCTACGAAATGAGCAGTCTGTTTGTGAAGTCACTTCTTCAACACAATTCTTGCCAGTATAGTTGCTTTCGTTGGTGCTTAGCGTCGTCTTCGGTTGTCTCTTATCTCACCTCTTCTCGTCAGGACACCCGCAAATACACCACCATGGCATGGCGCAGCTCGGGAAGCTCAAATAAGGAACTTGTCGAAAACATGCAGCGCAACAAGTTAATCGCCGATCATCGAATCGCCAACGTGTTGCTACAGGTACAGCCACCTATGTAGTCTTAAAAAGGCTGTCACTATTTGTCCTCTGGATCAAGTTTCCACTAACACGCTACCTTGCCCTATCGTTAGATTGATCGTGCCCACTACGCGCCCAGAGAGCCCTATAGCGATTCGCCACAGACACTCTCGCATGGGGCTACAATCTCTGCGCCACACATGCATGCTATGGCACTCAAGCACTTGCTCCCATATACCAGCGCCACAGATGTACGTCCGGCGCCGCGTGTGTTGGACATCGGCTCAGGTTCCGGATATCTCACGCATGCGCTAGCGCTATTGGCAGGAGAAAATGGACGTGTAGTTGGCGTGGAGCATGTCGAGGCATTGCGGGCGTTGGGGGAGACGAATATGTGCAAGAGCACAGAGGGACGGGAAATGGTGAATAATGGAAGGGTGGTGTTTGTGAAAGGCGATGGACGTAGGGGATGGAAAGAGGAAGACGGCAGAGGTGTGGATGTAGGCGAAGAAAGCAAATGGGATGCAATTCACGTCGGCGCATGTGCGGAGAAGCTACATGAAGAGCTGGTTGAACAGCTCCGCGCGCCAGGTCGGTGAGTGCAGACTAGAAGATGGGACAGGCCTCGACGCGCAGTTTTTTGTGCTACGCACATGGCTAACACCTTCCCATTAGGCTATTCATCCCAATTGACGACAGCGACGGTAGCGGCTCGCAGAGTGTATGGACCATTACCAAGAACGCCGATGGAAGCATCGCCAGCAAGCGACTCTTTGGAGTGCGCTATGTTAAGCTGACTGACGCGAAGACACAGATTGGTTAAATAGGATTTGAGGGCCAACAGAAAAGGGGAAAACTTGGAGGAGGGGGGGGTAATAGAAAATTAGAAAGTACCTGGCCCTATGCGAGCGCCAAGTTTTGAGCCAACCAGCGTAGAGAGAATGATATTAAGTCATGCTTTGGCTGGCAGACAGGGAGAAGAAAGCAACAATTAATACAAGCCGCTAATATTTGCACTTATTAATCGATTGTAAATAGAATCCCAGGAAAAAATACGTAAAAAAAAGTCTGCCGCTTCATGCAACGCAAAGCGGTAAACAAAACCACTGAAAACCTTACTGACCCGGCGACTAACACGGCCCCTGCGGCTTTGCACTGTTGGTAATGTAATGAATATTATTGGCTGCAGGGTAATACAGACCCGTTTATATTGCAACTACAGCTTGCTGCGTAGGGGTAGAGGTTGCGCTTTAACGAAACTTGGGATGGAGCACAGAGGCTAGCCATGGTTTCAGGGACGCCGGCACAGATGTGGTACAGCAGACTGGTGGGCAGAGAGTATATAAAAGACTTGATGTCGCAGAAGTGAGCTTGCTGAGAAGTTGTTGTCCTCTTTTGCTGGTGCTTCTTTGCTACTTTCCAGGTGTTTCCCATGAAAGACTGTGATCTTCGTTACACAAACTTCTTGACTTACAGACCAGACAATTTAACCCGTCTGATACTCTTAATTCCCGAGGGCTCTTTTGTTTATTCTACTCTCAATCTTTAGCCATTCTTGTTTCCTCGCCTGTATACTCACTCATCCACATCTTGATGCTCACCATGTCCTCCGAACACACGCCACTTTTAGGCTCTCCCACCGCCACCCCCGCCCACGGCGATGTCGAGAGTGGTGCCTATATTGCCCCCCCTGTGCTCGCGCGGGCATCTTCCTCGTTGATTTCGTCGTCAGAGACCAGCACGCTTAATTCGAGCGACTCATCCTCGTCTTCCTCGGGCAACACCGATGTGCTGCGCGATGTCATCATCGGCTTTAGTGATGGCCTTACCGTGCCCTTTTCCCTGACGGCTGGCCTTTCGTCTCTAGGAAGCACCAAGCTGGTCATAATGGGCGGCCTTGCTGAGCTCTTTAGTGGCATGATTTCTATGGGCCTTGGTGCATATCTGGCTGCCAGCACCGAGCACGACCACTACGTGTCTGAGGAGCGACGTGAGTACTGGGAGGTGCAGCACAAGCCGGGGGAGGAACGCGAGGAGATTTTCGACATTCTAGGCAGCTATGGTGTTGGCCGGGAGGCAGCAACGTCAGTAGTAGAGGCCCTATGCAAGGACCATCATGCCTGGGTGCGCTTTATGATGGACTACGAGCTGAAGATGGAGCGACCAAACACCAGCCGAGCATGGATCTCGGGGCTGACTATGGGCCTAAGCTACTTTATCGGCGGGCTGATCCCCATGTTGCCGTACTTTTTCATGGATGTGGCACAGCACGCGCTATGGGTCTCTGTGGGGATCACGATGGTAGTGCTGCTAGTGTTTGGCTACGTGAAGAACGTTGTGACTCTAGGCTCGGCCCGTGCCGGTGCCTATGGCGCGGTGCAAACGCTGGCAATCGGCATGGCAGCGGCTGGGGCCAGCTATTTGATTGTTCGGTTCCTGGACTATAGCGACGATGGGAAGGCGGGCACCCCAAGCATGAGCATGTGATGGGCTGAGCAGGAGCCGGGAGATGGAGAAGGGGAGCGGGCAAGACGGAGAACTCATGGGACCGCTGCAGTGCCGAGATGACGATGGCGTACGGCGTTTTCTTTGCTTTGGTCTTTCCGAGTTTTCGTTCTGGCTTTTTTTTTCGTTTTCATATTGGTTACGACCAAGCTTCAGATACCTTGTTAGCAGTTTTGTCCTTCATTAGGTTCGCCAATGACATTCTGGTTTTGTTTCCCTAACCCTAGCATCACAGAACCCTATTATATAAAGATATCACGTGGTATAGAACAATGTCATATGGCCTTAATTGATGTAGCTATCGAACTAGCAAGCACAATAGCTGGTACGCTAATAATGACTTGATCGTCCTTGTTCCTCTCGCTACACTTCTGTCTGAGTGGAATTGTTTTTTATTTCTTTATTGTTCCATTTTTTGCTTTGTAGCCTTTTTATTTCATCTCTTTTGCACATTCCCTCCCCCAAGCTTCTAACGCAGACCAAAAGTCTCTATCCACCAAACACCAAAGCTCCTCCCCCCCCACGATTTTTTCTATGAGGCTTGCTTCTTACTGAGATACAACGCCTGCCATAGCTCATCTTAGTTAGGCTTTTCTTTCCCTTTCTTGCTTACTGCGCCGTGAATCGCGCCTGTTCCTACGTCTTGTGAGTTTGGATGGATGACCAGCTCTTGCCTTGCGCAATGCGCGTCGCTATTGGGCTGATCTGGTTGATTGTTCACTAGAATGTGGGAGGCGCTCTCGTCTTGGAGAAACAGCCACCAGGTCTGCGGCTGCTGTAACTAACTCGCACAACTTCTAGGCCGCCCCTCTTGTCCCCTCATCACTGGCCTTGAGAATCGCGCGTCGCATAACCCTAACTGAAACTACTCCCGAAATCATACCGACTTCACGGCCAGGCCGCGCCGACACTAGCAGCGACTTCACATTCTCTCTCCCACCCGCACCATGACTAAAACAGTTCCTTTGGGCCATCGACTCCGGTACCCCATCACAGTCCGCAAGCTACTCAAGCGGGCCGGCGACGAGATCAAGAAGCGTCAGGTCCTGTTCCAATACACATATACCACAACAAAGGAGTCCGGCGACATTGTGCGCGATGCCGTCATCACAAAACACACGGCTTATGCCGAGTGGGAGAGCCCTGTTGATGGCCGTCTAAAGCATTGGCGCATCCGTGAGGGCGCCGTGTTGAGTCGCGACCAGCCCGCCTTCGAAATCGACGAGCAGTGCGGCCATGAAGTGCAGTTTGGCGGCCTATGTGCCATCTGCGGCAAGGACCTGACGGAAATGGACTTTTCCCAAGAGCGTGCTGACACCGAACGCGCGACAATCTCCATGATTCACGACCAGAATTCGCTCAAAGTCAGCGCCGATCTTGCACAGCAGGAGGAGAAGCGCATGCAGGAGCGATTACTACAGCAGCGCAAACTGGTGCTGGTAGTTGATTTGGACCAGACCATCATTCACGCCTGCATCGACCCTACTGTTGGCGAATGGTACAACGATGTGTCCAATCCAAACCATGAAAGCCTGCGTGATATTGGCTGCTTCCAGCTTGACGATGCCACAAGCAGCAAAAACCTGTCTGGTTGTTGGTACTACATCAAAAAAAGGCCTGGGCTTGACGGATTCTTACAGCGCATGTCACAGTTGTTCGAAATGCACGTGTATACCATGGGAACTAGACCATATGCCATCTCGGTGGCAAACGTCGTTGATCCCGACAAGAAGCTGTTTAGCAATCGTGTCATCAGTCGCGATGAGGCAGGTAGCGTACAAAAGGAGCTGCAGCGGCTGTTTCCACATAGTACCGATATGGTAGTCATCATTGATGACCGGTCTGATGTGTGGCCAAACGATCGCGAGAATCTAATTCGCGTAGTGCCGTTTGACTTTTTCAAGGGCATTGGCGACATTAACTCGAGCTTCCTGCCGGCAAGGACCGACATTTTACCGGGGGCTAGTACAGCTGACGCTTCGCCTTCCTTAGCCCCCTCCCCTACTGCAAGCAGCTCCCCTACAACGGCCACTATGCCTACGGCTGCTGCAGAACAGGAAAAGGAGCTCACAAAACAAATCCAAGACCGGCCACTAGCGCACATGCAAGAGGATCTGGAAAAAGAGGAATCAAAGCATGACACCATACCAGACGCTACTCAACCAAAAATAGACCTCGATACCACTCCCAACTCAACCGACACTCCCACACCCGAACCTAGGGACGATCTTGGGGCCACGGCAGCAGCCGCAGTCGCAGCCGTATCCGCGGCCCCCACCGACCCGGGTGATTCTATGGCTGCTCCTCACTTTGAGGCCCGCCAACACGTGCTCCGCGATGACGACAACGAACTTGTCTACATAGAACGCCATCTAACGGCCGTGCACGAAAAATTCTACAAAGCCTACGATGAGCAAGCTAGCAGGAATATCACATTTGGCGACAAGTCTAGCTTGGACTCGGTGCCCGACGTCGGCCAACTGCTCAAAACTGAGAAGAGCCAGGTGCTGCGGGGCACGTCCATTGTCCTCTCAGGCCTGGTTCACATGAATGTTAACGTGCACCAGACTGAGCTTGGCATGCAACTGCAAAGCTTTGGTGCCTTGGTGCACACTAAAATATCAGACAAAGTTACCCACCTAGTTATCAACCCTGCGCGCACACGGACCCAGAAACTGCGCCAGGCCTGTCGCATACCTCGCATACAGATTGTTAGCCCGGATTGGCTCACCGCGTGCTTCAGTCGCTGGGAACACGTGGATGAATACCCGTACTTGATAGACGTGAACCCGGCTGATAGAACGTCGCAGAATGATGTTGATGCCCCTGCAGCAGCCAGCACCGAGGGCGATATCGCCATGGTTGATCCTTCAGCACCCGAAGGCGATGCTGAAGAGGAGAATGATGTCTCGGGCGCTAGCAGTGAGGATGAGGCAGAGGGAGGCGAGGCGGGGCGTGTAGTTGAGGAGGAAGAAAAACAGGCCCTGGACGACCTCAAAGGCTTTGACTGGGGCGCTGCGGATGACGAGTTGGAGGACTTTCTTAACTCGGACGACGATGAAGATGACGAAAATGGGGAAGGCGACGCCCAAGAAGATGGCGAAGACTATGACAACGACGACACGCGAATGAACGAGAGCACAAGTACTAGCAACGGCAACAGAACGTCTGAATCTATAGCGCCGCCCCTGTCTCCGCTTTCGCTCAAGCGCAAAGTGGCCGAAGAAGATGCGGAGAACGGGTCTTCACCCCACGGTGCCTGGCCTGACGATGCGGCTCCTTCCGACGCATCGCAGGCGCCCTCAACACCGGCGGTTGAACACCCAATGTTCAAGCGCCTGCGCCTTGGCGCTCCTCGCAAGAGCAGTACGCTGCGCAATGTGACATCGTCCGATGGACGGCATTTAGGAGTGGCAAACGAAGGGGATAGCCCGGCGAGCGGGCGATCGGCATCAGTTGACCCGGCAGCAAGCATCACAACACAGGATCTGGAAGACGACCTGGATGCGGCATTGGCAGCGGAACTAGAAGCCGGACTGGCGGATGAAATGGGTAGATGACAGGGGAGGAGATTACGTGGAAGTGGAGGCTTTGAGAAGCTGACATGATGGCATGACGGCAAGCATCGGGAGAACAGAGGCAATGCGAATCAATATTGATTCGAGCATGAGCATGAACATGAGCACGGAAGACAGAGGGCCATAGAAACAGAGTAGGGAGAGGAGGTGGCATCCTTCTTGTACTTGGGATGTGGCGACGCATTGGTAGACGAGCTTAACACTGCATTTACTTTGAACAGACCGAGAAAGAAGTGGAAAAAGCAAGTGGGAGAGGCCAAGACAACCGACCGTGCCGCAGGGACTTTGTTTTCTACGACATCAGACGAGTGGTAATGCTGAGGTTGGGAGACAAGAAGGAGGGAAGAGGCAATAAGAGAATGGACAAATGTCTGAATGACTCGTCTCGTCTCGTGCAATAAGACGCTTGGACCAACAGCTTATTTGCAAGTGCTGCTGGCGCTTGTGCAACAGCCCAGAGACCTGGCAGATGAGTTTTGCCACTTTTCGGCTGTAGCTGCTGCTTGCTCTTCTGCCGGGGGATTCTCAGCGTTTGTGACACAGCGACGAACAAGCCCGGGGAGATCGACGGGTGGGACGCGGGACAGGAAGGGCAGGAGGAAGACAGACAAGAGAGCAGAAGCTGGGGCTGGGCTCTAGTGCGTATGCAGGATGGGCTAAAGCAAAGGCTGGTAGGATTGAATGGCGTCATCGAGGGGTAGTATGATTAGGGCAGTTCGAGTCCTTGTAGGCGGGCTCTTGGAGGAGGAGGAGGAGGAGTGTCGCTGGCTCTGTCCTACCAGATAGCATTGGCAGTGTGTTTTCTTATTTGCTGTTTTGCGTCTGCCCTTGATTAGGGCAGCTGGTATTAGACAAACGCAGCCCAAAATGGTGAGATACAGCATGCAAGAGACACCAAATGCGCTAGAATTGCGAGATTGGGCGTGAAGACATGGGGATGGGGGAACCAACTGGCCAGAGGACGACGCTGGCCGAGGGGTGATACCTGCTGCTCTAGTAGCTGGCTGCTACCACGCCACGCCACCCCCCCGGACCCCCCCGGCCTATTGATTGCCCCTTGGGCTTTAGGCTTGCTTGAACAAAGACTCCGTCTTTACTGCGCCAAATCACATCATTTTCTGTGCATGTTGATGTGATGGAGCTTGCGATTATTAAGCATGCTAGGACGGGGTGGCATATGGATAAAAAGTGCGCTCGAAACTGTATGTGACCTGTGCCGAAGTAAATCGTAATCGTCCCCACGGATGGTGTGCTTGATAGAGATGGAGAGGGGAATTACTGCATAGTATGCTACTTGTAGCGCGCGTGCTTGATTTTAGTGTATGTCATGCTACTTCTAGTGGCGGCTCTGGTGCTGGCCTTGCATTGGACGCGCAAGTAGCCTTTACTTTTCTTCTGTCTTTGATAGTTGTTCTGTATTTTGAATTTTACTATTTCTTTTCCTATTCTTTCCCCCTGCCTCCCCCTTGGCCTGCCTTGTCATTTACTGCTTCTTCCTTTCCCCCTCTGTCTGCTGTTGTCTTACACACACGTTCTGACCGTCCGTTCTTACAGCTCGGCTCTTTCTTGCCGGGCCCGATGACAACACATCAAGTAGACAGGACCTAGAAAGGGATCATAGAGAGTATATAAAATAAACTAATTTAACGCTTGCTCCTCCCTCACCCTCCCCCC
>NETT01000023.1:0-41113 GCA_003449175.1 Ceratocystis smalleyi | reverse complement strand
CCCCCCCTCTCTATCTGAAGGGACAAGGCCGTGTCTAAGTTGTAGAGATATAATAACCCCACCGGGCATTGCAGAGAGCTTGACCTCGATACTGTTCTCGCTCTGCTCTTTTGTTCTTGGCTTGCTTCTTGTCTTGCCCTAGCCCGGCCTCTGACATCCGCTTTGCCCCATGCGGGATTTTGAAGCTGTGCTCTCTGACAGCCCTCAAGACTCGCACAGTCTGCCAGCAACTGATTCAACATCTCATCAACCACACTGTATCTCGCTTCGTCTACTGCCGGCTGTCTATAGATATACATATATCTGCTGTTTCTGCTTGTACAGTCCACATCGTCATGTGGGATCCCTACGCCTCGACTACCCAGCCCACTCCGTACGACCCGGCCCTCGCCGCCTCCGATCTTTTTTCGGCACTCGCCCAATCAGACTCCAGGGCTGCGGCTAGTAGTAGTGGTGGCACTGAAGGCCCCGGAGGTCCAGCTCTGGTACAGACACTTGCAAATACGCACCACAATCCACACACACACCCCAATTCACAGCCACACCCACATCCGCACACGCACGCTCCATCGCCAATACATGACTACACCACTGCACACACGCATGCGACGCCTCCGCTTAGTAGCTTCTCGCCCGGAGACTCTACCACCGCGGACTTGGGGGTAGCTTCCACGCCTTCTAGTAGCCCAAACACTGGCGGGCCATCGTCGTCCTCTATTGGCGGCGAACGGCTCACAGCAGAGGAAAAGCGGCTGCGCAACAACTCAGCCAGCGCGCGGTTTCGTGTCAAAAAGAAAATGCAAGAAAAGCAACTGGTGCAGCACACTATGGAATCAGCAGAAAAGCTCACCCAGCTGCAAGGAAAGGCACAGGAGCTGGAGCGCGAGAACAAGTGGCTGAAGAACTTGGTGTTAGAAAAGAGTAAGAAGACGCGTCCAGAGGGGGGAGGATAGCGAAGATGGCGAGGAGAGAGGGAAAAGAAGAGGGAAGGGGCGGAAGGGAAGCATCGAGGAAATAAGTGGAGGAGAAGGCAAAGGTGATGTTTGGACGCAGTGCGAAGGCCCGTTGACGCGGCCCTGCTCTTCGTATCGCGACGGCTATCCATCCACATGGCACATCCTCTGTTGTGTCGGGCTATCGGCACTTTTTCAATTTCTTTCTCCGCTTTGGCTACTATACTTTGGAAACTTGGCGATTAATACACTGTGGTTCTGGTATTGCCTGGGGGTTGTAGATGAGCTCCAGCCTTTTGACACAAGATGTGTATTTGCCTCTATTCACCTATATTCGTACAACGTTTGCATGCATGCTACCGGCTATCGTACACTCATCCGCTAACCCTGTTTTGTCTTGTACGTCATATATCTACGTCTAGTATCGCCGCTGGCTCCTCGCCTCCTGGTCTGTTTCCTCCTGTGCCGCCTTGACAGCGCTCTCAATGAAGCCATACTTTTTCATGAGTGCCTTTCTTGCCTGGATGTCGAATGCGGGCATGCCTAGAGCCGGCTCGGCGAAATTGTTGGTGGCATCCTTGACATGGGCCATATGTGAAGCCACCTCATCGACCGCCCGTAGCGTGCCAGCGCTGTAGGATAGGCCATCGTCGCGCATGCGTGACAGGATGTCTATAATATCGGGGATGCTCCCATTTAGTGCCCACGACACGCGCAAGAGCTCGTCATACAGTGGTGTTGATGCGCCAAGCACGTAGGCAGCCAAGCCCAGCTGCTTGAGTCGCGGTAGGATGGCGAGAGCTAGCGGCGACGGGTGTGCAAAATCATAGGCAAGCCGCTGGGCGGCCGTGAGGATGTGCTGGGGGAAAATGGGCCCATGGACCTCAAGAGCCGCCGTGTCGGGTGTTGGCGGGGCTTTGTCCGATAGGTTAGGGGCAATGCCGAGTTTCTGGACGAGCGAGAACACCTCCGTTTCAAGGACTGTCCAGACTTGCTTGTCGGACCTGCAAGCTTCAAAGAGCGCCTTGACGCGTTGCACCTCAGCCATACGCTGGGCGTCAAGGGCAGCCAGCCGCTCCTTTTCGGCATCTGTAAGCTCGGCTTCGGGCACGTCATCGTCACGCGCGCGGTTCTCCTCGAGAAAGCTGCCCTCCACGGCGCGGCGCAGCGACGGTGGGTACATTTGCAGGATTTGCTCGCGGCTCCACGGATTGCGGTGGCGACGCTGGGGCGACTTTTTAAAGAGCGAAGACACCTTGGTTTGCTTGGCGGTAGCAAGCGAATCGAATATTTCGCCGAACACGCGTTTCTCCGTCGGTGTGATGGTTGAAACGGTGCGTTCAGGAAGGATGCTATCTGGCGCAGAGGGCGTTTCGGCGGGAGATTCGATCGGAGAGTCGGCGGGGGCTTCGGCAGTGTCATTTGAAGGGGCGGCAGCAGGAGCACTGGTGGGAGTAGCACTGGAGCTGTTGCTGGACTCGGAAAATAAACTCCCCGTCTGGTGCTGTGAAAGCTTGTCGATAAGATCATCACGGTGGGCTGCCGAGGAAGAGAAAGACCGAGAGAGGGTTGAGTAAGAGGGCTGTGGGAAAAGACAGCCTCCCAAAGCAGCGCGGAGCGGGATTCTTAGAGCCCGAGACATGGTAGATAGAGAAGAGCAATGCGTGAATCTAGAGCCCAGTAAGACACGACGGCGGGTTGGCGTTCTTAGAGAGGGGGAGGGGGGGGGTGGGTGACATGACGTTGGCGGCGTAAAAAAGAAAAAAGAAACGCAAGGGTATGTTCTTATCTTATCGGGAAATATGGGGCTTTTGATGGACGCGATAATATGTGCGCAGCTAAGCAAGCACTTAACGCGCTTTACATGCTCCTAGGGTAGCGAGACGAGGACTGTCATAGAAACGCGCGGAGCCTCTAGGGGTTTGTTTTTGTTTGCATTCATTCAGGTTTCGTCAAGACTTCTACGGTGTGCAGAGCGCAATCTCTAAATCAAAATTGCAGCATAGTTGCAGTACTGGCCTCCAACCACCAACCGGTCACATCCAGATACACACAACCACAAAATATATATCCCGTCATGCCACCTAAAGATCCGCCAATGAGCGCCTTTGAGCGCCGTCGTCTCGAGAACATGGCTGCCAACACTGCCATACTCAAGGACATTTCAGTAACCGCCAAGAAAGTAGCCCCGGCCAAGCCAAAGGCCAGGCCCGCGCCAGCTGCCCGCTCCCGGTCTACTCGCAAGCGCCCGCGCTCCGAAACCACATCGTCTCCAGCTCCGACGTCGGACTCGGCAGGCGCTGCGCCAGCAATAGCGCCGGCCCGCGTTACGCGGCAGAGCTCCCGGCTGGCTGGAATCAACGCCAACAACATCCCAGGCCAGGCCGTGCTTGCCACGCAGCTAGACGCCCCAGCAGACGCTTCACAGGCTAAGCGATTGCGTGTAAGCGGCGATCTGCAGTTGGACTCGGTCGTTGTGGATGGTAAGAAGTGGAGTAGCAGCAGTGCTGTGGGGCTTCGCGACCTGGTCCGTGGGGCGCAGCCGGGGGTACGCACTTTCACGGCCGAGGATGTTGCGGAAACAACAGACGAGGGCTTGAAGAAGCTGAGAGAGGAACTGGGGCGAATGGAGCTTTATGAGACTTGGGCTCCAGGAGGTAGGTGTTTCTTGTTATACTGTCGTCGCGTCTACCGAGGAATGGCCTTGGTGGCAGCCTCAACGACGTCCCTGATATCTATTCATGTTCTACCGCCATTTTCCTCATGTCTTTTGCCTACTAACAAAAGCCTCTCTCCCCCTGTGCTTCCCCCTGTCTTGTAGACATCAAAATAACGCCCCAGCGTGTCTATGCTCTCGGCTTCCACCCCACTGAAGACAAGGCGCTGATCTTTGCCGGCGACAAGGAGGGAGCTCTGGGTGTATTTGATGCCTCACAAGAGCCCATCAAGGCCGAGGTCGACGGGGACGACGAAGACGCCGAGGAAACCTACGAAAGCCCATCTATTCTTGCTTTCAAAACACACACACGCACCATTTCGGCCTTCGCATTTTCGTCGTTTGACAGCAACTCGGTGTTTTCGGCATCCTACGATAGCAGCATCCGCAAGGTGGACCTCTCACAAGGCCTCTCGGTCGAAGTCTACTCACCAACCCAGACCGACATCGACATGCCGATATCCGCCCTAGAAATCCTACCGTCGGATCCTACCGTGCTGCTATTCTCGACGCTATCTGGGTCTGTGTGCCGAGTCGACACGCGCAAGCCAGGAATAGTTGACGAATGGACGCTGAGCGACCAGAAAATTGGAGGATTTTCAGTACACCCACTACAGCCACACCTACTCGCAACCGCCTCACTTGACCGGACGATGAAGATCTGGGATCTTAGGAAGATGGTAGCAGCCGAGGGAGAAGACGATGGCGGTCACGGCAGTGAAGCCCCTGCCCTGCTCGGCTCTCACTCATCGCGGCTCTCAGTGTCCCACGCAGCCTGGAGTGCTGGGGGCCATGTTGCCACATCGTCATACGACGACACGATCAAGATTTACGACTTCTCGCAGTCTTGCGGCGCATGGAAGCCGGGAGCAGCACTCTCCGCCGAAGCATTGGAGCCCACACACGTTATCCGGCACAACAACCAGACGGGGCGCTGGGTCACAATCCTTAAGCCGCAGTGGCAGCGGACGCCACGCGATGGCATCCAGAAGATGGTAGTCGGCAACATGAACCGCTTTGTGGACGTCTTTGCCGCAGACGGAAGCCAGTTGGCCCAGCTGGACGGCGAGGGTATCTCAGCGGTGCCAGCAGTAGCCCAATTTCACCCGACTCTGAATTGGGTAGCGGGCGGCACGGCGAGTGGAAAGCTCTGTTTATGGCAAGGCGGGGCTGGGGAAAGGGTGGAGAGCGAAGAAGGGGGAGAGCCTGAGACCAAGACCAAAGACGAGTAGGAATAGAGTAGAGACGGACGTATTTAGTTGTGGAGGGGATGCGAAACGCCGCATCCAGGTTTGTGGCATGGAGACGTGGCTGCGCCGTCATTTCAAGAAGCAAGAACTGCAGCACTGCACATGCTGTGGCTGCTGTTCTCGCGGCCTTGTTGGAACTATCCTAGAGACCCAAAACAATTCGTGCGCCCTGAGCATTTTCACGTGCATGCCGGTGTACAGAGCCGACTGACTGGCTGGCTGGCTGACTGACTGGCTGGCTGGCTGACTGACTGACTGGCTGACTGACTGACTGTCTGTCTGTCTGTCTGACTGTTCATTCCATTCTGACCTGAGCCTTTGAAGCGTGTATTGTGGCTATTTTGCCGTTCTTCGCTTCACTTTCTTAGTAGCAGCACACTCAAGACTTGTCTTGTCGTTGACCAGCCATCCTGTCCCAGAACAAGGCTACCCTGTCCTGTGCTTAAGGCTCCTTTGTCTTGTGGGCTTGCGCTTTGCCCTGTCCTCGCAACCCTGATGTGAGATTTGACGCTGTCCTAGGGTCTGGCAGCTGCCATGCGAGCGCCACCGGTCTGCCAGCTGCAGGAGGCTGCCGGACACCTGGTCATTATCTGCGCCCTTTGCATCGCCTCCATAAACCACATTGCTATCACATGCAGTTCAACCAACCACCAGCAATCCAAATCCCATCCGCGGCTTGCCTTGCCCTGTTTTCAGGCTTCCTCCTGGTCGTTTCCTTCTTTTATCTCCTTTGCTCTGCCTTCCGATCTGCGTCTTTTTTCTGCAACCCCTGCTGGTGCCGATCCCGCCCGCAGGCTTTGTGGGCTCTGATTGGGCTGTAGTCGACTGGTTCTGGTGGCTTTGCCTGGGACTTGTCTCTTGTCCGTTGTCTTCCTGGCCACATCCCTGCTTTTGCTGCGGCTGCCTGGCTGTTCTCACTGTTGTCGTTAGACAAGCCGCCCATGCTTGTACTATACGCATACATACTTCTACTCGTGCTGTACTGTGCAAGCTACGCAAGACTTGCCTGTACCGTTGTCTCCGCTATCATTATCACGCTGCTGATGCTTTGTCTACTTCGTCTCGCCCTACGTTACCGTGAGAAGTGTCACGCTTGTATCTACTGACCTTCTTGTTCTTCTTTTCTCCTTCAAGACCATCCAAACGCGTATTGTCAAACTGTCGAATTCTCCTGCTCTTTTCCGACGAACCCATCCCGTCACGACGTCACCGCCTATCAGCCGTGTGCAATCCTCCTCCACCATAACGCATTCCCGCAGTCTTTTTAGTGTTTCTATTTCTGTTGTGGCCTTGTGTGCTTACTCGCTTTGCTCTTTGTTTTTGTTTCTGTTTTTTCTGTTTCTTTTTGGGATTTTCCATCTTACTGTCCTTTTTATTCGCTTATTTTCAGTCCTTCAATTCTCCCGATACTCTTCTCCCTCGTCTCCCTCTTCCCCTCTATTTTCGGCATTTACACTAATCCATAATGTCTTCTTCCCTTGTCGCCATACCGCCTTCAGACGACCCGCCTCCCTCTGCTTCTGCTTCTGCTTCTGCTTCTGCCTCGGCCTCAACAACTCACCCTTCCTCCCGCAAGCCCGTCGCCGCCCCTTCTCGTCAACGTCCCGAAAGCATGGGCCCCTCAAATATCCCCGAACTGCCCGACAGGCTGAAGGAGGCCGACGACTCGGACGAGGAAGATGTCGTCGCCGCCAACAGAGGCATGGTCAACATGAACCAGTCGCTGTTTGGCCTTCTCGCCGCTGCCGGCTCCAATGTCGATTTTAACCAGCGCTTCCAAGACAATAGCAGCGACGATGATGACAACGACGTCAACAATCCTGAAGCTTCCCGTCCCCTGCCCAAGCCAAAGCAGACCGTCGCCCTCGGTCGCGGCTGTGACGATGCCGATAACCGCCACCATCGCTCAAAACTCGCGTCCCATCGCCGCCGCATTAGCGAGAGCCGCCTCCTCAAGTCCTTTGCAAACTTGCCGCACTTTAGAAAATCCAGAAGTTCTAAATCGTCATCGCTGCAAGCCGGCGGCGGCGAGTCTCGCAGCCATTCGCGCAGCCATTCCCGCTCTTACTCCCATTCTCACGCCCATTCCCACAGCCGGTCGCCCTCCTCATCAGCAGCGCCCCCCCTTTTCGGCCACCGTGACACGGACTCTTCGCTTGCCGAAGTCGATGTCGATGCTAATGACGCCGCTCTTGCCCCCGTTATGAGCCGGATAATCGACGGCCAGGCTGAAATGGCCGCCCGTCCCAGCTTTGACCTCGACGGCATCATGCGAGACCAGCTGGCTGCGTCAACAACGACCCTCAAGCCTTCAACTGGCGTCATTCGCGAAGGCGCCACCTCAGCCTCGACGTCAACATTGGCGCAAAAGCTCAAGGCCATTTTCGAGTTTGACGAGCCTGAAGATGTGATTCGAGGTAAGTGGAGTTCACTGACGTCATAGGCACCATTAGCTGTTGAACAAGCCATTGTTTTGACTAACTACAAATTTTGAGAGGGGTTTATCAGAGTACCCATGTTGGTTGTTACAGAGCGTGTTGCTTCAAGGCTTCATGTACATAACATCACGGCACATTTGTTTCTATGCATATCTTCCTAAGAAGACGGTGGGTTTGACAGTCTCTTGTACTCCTGTTTTCCTCCTTATTCTTTTTATTTCTTGTCCCCTTTGTTTTCTCTTTTTCTACCCTTTCACTTGGCTCTTTGCTAACCCTTCTTCCATCTTCCTAGGACAAAGTCGTCAAGGCTGGCTTTCTCGGAAAAGCCGGCCGCCGTAGCCCCAAGTACAACCGTTATCATTTCCGCCTCAAAGGCGACCAGCTCACCTACCATGAAGCCTCCACGGACCTCTATTTCCAGACGGGCCAGATTGACCTCCGCTACGGCATGTCCGCCATGATAGTCGACAAGGACAAGGAAGGGACGCACTTCAACCTTGTCACTCATGAGCGAACCTACCACTTTAGGGCTGACAGCCCTGCTAGTGCCCGTGACTGGGTGCGCGGTCTGCAACGCGTCATATTCCGCTCGCACAATGACGGTGACAGCGTCAAGATATCGCTCCCCATCGAGAACGTCATTGACGTCGAAGACACGCAGATGCTTGATTTTGCCGAGACCATCAAGATCCGTGTCATTGACAATGACGATACCTTTGCAATCGACGAGTACTTCTTCTCTTTTTTCAGCAACAGCCAGGAAGCTATGGCCTTGCTGAAGCTGTTTTGCGAAAAGGCCCAGGGAAGCAAAAACAAGGAAAGGCTGCTCCAAAAGCCCTATTCCACCTCCGCCTCCGCCTCTGCCTCTGCTTGCCATTCAGCCTCTGTCTCGCTGCCCGTATCTGGCTCGCATACCCCAGACCCTGACGGCTCTCAAGCCCGCACCCATGCGCAGACAAGCAACCTCTGCGTTCGCACAACAAAGCTGCCCGAGACTGTTAAAGCCACTCTCTCGCCCATGTCGCCTTACGCAATACACACACACAGCCCCAGCCCTCGTGCCAGCATCGACGGCCATCGGCCCAGCTTCGACACATTCCGTCCGTTCGGACGGCTCAGCATGGACCGCCAGAGCATTGCCACTCTTGACGCACCTACAAGAAGAAGCTTCAGCCAATCACGACGCTCAGTTAGCGGCCAGCGGGTCTCGGACAGGTCCTTAAGCTCGGGTCTCTCGGGATCTGGGTTTACCGATATGAAGAATTCCATGACGGAATCATACGCGCAGTCGGGCTCAGTCGATGATTACAGCATGGCAATGATGTCGTCAATAGAGGACCACTCGGTAACAGGAAGCCAGATCCTGCATGGCAGTGATGTGTTTAGGAATTCCCGGGCGGCCAAGACTCCTCCTCCGGATGCTCCGGAGCAGAAAGACGGTCCAGCTGCCGGGACTATAGGACGCAAAGAGCCCAGAAGCGCCAAAAATGGCGATGAAGACGATCTTGAGTCGCAAAGCCAAACACTACAGGGTATTGCCAAAATGGGCGCCTTGCCGCTACAGCGCGCTGGAGCCTGGGCTGGTTATCTCAACCGGACTAGCCGCAAGATGAGCTCTCTACTAGCTACAGAGTCCATGGGCTATGTCGAAAAGGTCTCAGGCATGTGGAAGGGTGGTCGCAAGCACTACCACTCCACAGTCAACACTAAGCAAGACAAGGACGACCCGGCTGACGCGACACAGGAACTAGATGAGGACAAGATTGGCTCGTCTAATGAGCGCTTCCGCAGCCACTTTGGCCTACCTGAGTCCGAGTCACTTAAAGCAACGTACTTTTGCTACATTATGCGCGTGCTGCCGTTGTATGGAAAGATTTATCTCAGCGATCGCATGTTCTGCTTCCGTAGTTTGTTGCCCGGCACACGAACCAAGTTGATTCTCCCACTCAAGGACATTGAGACGGCTGATAAGGAAAAGGGCTTTCGCTTTGGATATTCCGGATTAGTTTTGGTGATACGCGGTCACGAGGAGCTATTCTTTGAGTTCAGTCAGGCCGACGTCCGCGACGATTGCCATAATATGGTCGAGGGGTTCTTGGAGGCATCTAGACTGTTGCGCTCGTCAGGCTTTGCTAGTGAGGGCGAAGATGAAGAAAAGGAGCTCGCGCGCAATGCGCTCGCCGAGCACGATGCCCTACAGGCCGAAAGACTGCTCAAGGAAAAACTGGCGGAGACAGCTAAGCTGGACGACTCCATGCCGGTACTCTTTGATGACACCAAGCCATCCATAGTTAACTTGAAGCCCGCCGCGCCGCTACGTATCACGTGCCTGACGATTGGCTCGCGCGGCGATGTGCAGCCGTACATTGCTCTGTGCAAGGGACTCCTGGCCGAAGGCCACAAGCCCAAGATCGTCACGCATGCCGAGTTTGGCGACTGGGTGCAAAGCCACGGCATTGCCTTTGCGCCTATCACGGGCGACCCGGCTGAGCTGATGCGCTTGTGTATTGACAACGGTATGTTTACATGGACATTCCTACGTGAGGCCACGAGTATGTTCCGTGGCTGGCTAGACGACCTGTTCCTCACGGCCTGGAAGGGCTGCCAGGACTCTGACGTTCTGATCGAGTCACCCAGCGCCATGGCCGGCATCCACATTGCTGAAGCCCTGGGCATCCCTTACTTTCGGGCGTTTACCATGCCGTGGACCCGCACACGTGCCTATCCCCATGCCTTTGCCGTTCCAGAGCACAAAATGGGCGGTGCCTATAACTACATGACCTATGTCATGTTTGACAATCTTTTTTGGAAAGCCATTGCTCACCAGGTCAATCGCTGGCGCAACACGGTGCTCAAGCTTCCTAGCACAACGCTAGAGAAGCTCCAGCCCAACAAGGTGCCGTTCCTGTACAATTTCTCGCCCAGCGTGGTGGCGCCCCCGCTCGACTATAGTGACTGGATCCGGGTATCGGGTTACTGGTTCCTAAACGAGGGTAGTGGCGAGAACTGGAAACCACCGGCTGATCTGCAGGCCTTTATTGACAAGGCACGAGCCGACAAGAAAAAGCTGGTCTATGTTGGCTTCGGCAGCATCCTGGTCAACGACCCAGGCAAAATGACCCAAGAGGTCATCGATGCCGTACTTAACTCGGACGTGCGCTGCATTCTCTCCAAAGGCTGGTCAGAGCGCAAGACGAGCAGCCAGACGACCAGCGGGAAATCAACGACCCCTAAGGCTCCCGAGCCGACAATCCCCGACGAAATATTCGTTATCAAGTCAGCGCCGCATGACTGGCTCTTTGCCCAAATCGACGCAGCCGCCCACCATGGCGGGTCTGGGACCACGGGCGCCTCGCTGCGCGCAGGAATTCCGACCATCATTCGGCCGTTCTTTGGCGACCAATTTTTCTTTGGGTCGCGCGTGCAGGATATCGGTGTTGGAATTTGCCTCAAGAAATGGGGAGCAAACTCGTTTGGACGCGCCCTCTGGACGGCCACACACAACGAGCGCATGATTCGCAAAGCCCGCAAACTAGGCGAAAGCATTCGTGCTGAGAACGGCGTGGCCACAGCCATCCAGAGCCTCTACCGCGATCTAGAGTATGCACGGAGCCTGATCCAGAGAAAGACGGGAGGAAAGGATGGCGGCGGCGAGACCGAAGAGGCTGAGGCCGAGGAGTGGACGTTTATCGGTGGAGACGAGCCGGATCCCGAAGTGGTGACCCAGCGGTTGTCCGAGATGTAGTCGACGCGACGTAGGACTGGGGGGACGTGGACGTTGTCTTCCTCATCATTCATTTTAGGGTTAGGGTTAGGTGGCATTGAGCCGCATGCGTAAGTGGTTTGAGCGTTGTATATATAAGCACACTAGTTTGAAAAGTCACTCACTCACTGACCGACAAACCGTAGAGCCTAGGAGCAAATCACCAGAAAATCAAGAGAGACGCGGGATTTGAACTCAGTCTCTGACAAAAACAACAACCCACAGCAGGACTCGCATCTGGAACTGGCTGTGTACGGCCACCTCTGGTCTCCTATCTCGGCCCATCGGCTCGCCTGCCTTGACTCTCTTTGCCTTGTTACTGCCATGTCTTCAGACTTTTGGGCAGGCTACATCTCTGGTGCTGTCGGCATTGTTATTGGAAACCCGCTGGACATTCTAAAGGTGCAGCTGCAGGCGGGGAAAGGCGTAGCTGGATCTTTGCCGCCCTCCAGTCCCCAGCCCGGCTCTACGCCCACTAAAACAACAACACCATCACAGGCTCTCAGGAGTCTGGCTACAGGCACAGCTGCCCCGATTCTGGGCTACGGCGCACTCAATGCTCTGCTCTTTGTAGTATACAATCGCAGCGAGAAGGCGTTGGCGGATCTCTGCTCACCAGTCGAGCCTGACAGCCGGCGCGCCAGTCCCGACCCTCCCAAAAGCCTCTATATCACCTGGCTCGCTGGTGCCCTGGGTGGGCTTGCTACCTGGTCCGTCAGCACACCGACCGAGTTAATCAAGTGCCGCGTGCAGCTGGCCCCGTCCTCTGCGCCCGTGTCAAGCCTTGCCATGTGTCGCGCGGTGTTTCGTTCTGCAGGCGTTCGTGGGCTTTTTGCGGGCGGGGGAGTCACGGCACTGCGTGACTCTGTTGGCTACGGGTTCTATTTCTGGGCGTATGAACTAGCCCAGCGATATGCGAGGGGGGGGCATGGTCGTGGAGCAGCTCCGACAACAACCGAGGGGTACAGCGAGGCAGTACGGGCGTTGCTCTGTGGGGGTGTGGCGGGAGTTGTGACATGGGCCAGCATTTTCCCGTTGGATGTGATAAAGACACGAGTCCAGGCGCACCCGCAGCTGTTCACGCCCAGGCCCGTGTCTGTATCTGCATCGGCCGAGACGAAGCAGGCACAGCGACAGCGACAATCCTACGGACGAAACACGGAGATCAGTGCGCTGCAAGCTGCACGAGAAGCATACGCACATGGCGGCATGCGGGTGTTTTTCCGCGGACTTGGGGTGTGTAGTGTTCGTGCATTTGTGGTAAATGCAGTGCAGTGGGCTGTATATGAATGGGTGCTGCGGGAGATCCAGGCGTGTGGAGGTAGCTAGGGTTAGTGGTATAGAGAAGATGTGACCTAGAACTCAGGGTGGATGGCTATGATTATGGGGGGGGGGCGCTGTGTTTGTTCATGAAGACAATCTGCTCTGTTCGTTTTATTTTGTTTTGTTTTCCTTCCTGTCTTTGCCTTGTTTTGTTGAGTGCCTCTACTCACTGTACATCGCACCACATGTCCTCGTTGCTCGACTCTATGCCTCCCCCGCCCAGCGTCATGCTGCCTGGTCTCTTAACAGTATTCACTGGCGCGGCCCGCTTGCTTCCCAAGCCTTCATTGACCGCGAGGCCCAGCTGAGCCAAACGGCGCTGGCCGCTGGAGACGGAGGACTATATACGATACCACGGACACTCGGTTGTTTGTGCAAGTTACTAGTCTGGAATTCCTGCTTATTACCTACCCTACGTCTAGTTGCATATGCAGCTAGAGAGCCTACCTACCTGCCTGCCTGCCTGCCTGCCTGCCTGCCTGCCTGCCTGCCTGCCTGCCTGTATCTCTTGCCTTGGCACTCTGTCTGCAACATCACATCACTTGATAGCTTACGTCATCAGCGCAATGTCTCGCAGCTCCTCCTGCACTAAATGGCCGACTTTCATCGGTCTATACTCTGGCACCTCACGATCCGCTGCTAGCTCCCTTGCGCGCTGCTGACACGTGGGCAAGGGCGTTAGGTCGACGTCGCTGCCAAGGTGGTAGAAGAAGGTCGATGAGATGCGAATCAGCGGCCTTGTGGGGCTCATCGCCTTGTGTCTCGCCACTGCCGCCAGCGTCGCGTCGTTGACAACCACCTCGTGGAAGCCGGCCTTAATTAGCCCGCCAGTCAAGTGCTCAATTTGCTTGCCGGCTTGCACCAGTAGATGGTTGCCTGGGGGGATGGCCACGGCAATGCGGCGGCCCGTATTGCGCGCCCAGATGTTCAGCCCCGGGTAGCGTGAGCGGCCGTGGATAGTCAGGAAGTTTAGGTCCGTGTGGAATCCAGCAAGGATGGTGTTTTTGGCCCCGTAATTGACCAGGTCTGAAGCCGTGGGGGCCAGTAGATGTGGACCATAGCGCGCAAGTTCCACAAAGGCATCTTTGTCGAGGCCAAGCCCGAGGGCTGTCATTTGGGCGACTCCCTCTACGGCCTCCTTCATTGCAGCACCCCACTGCTGCATTGCAGGCTCCCAGCGGTCTGCCACTACGGCATGGTCGGGCCGCACGTTTTCCAGGTTTAGCACGGGAAAGAGCGACGGCACATCAGGCGGCGGGTTTGTGCCCATGCGCCAGAAGAAGCGACACTTGGGGTCTGGGTTGTGGGCCGAGATATCCAGCGGCCGCTCATCGGGGTGTAGATGCGCAATGACGTCGCGGCAGGGCGCATGGACAGCACATTTGGGCCTCTCTGTATTTTCGAGAGTCACGCCGACCTGATAAGCCAGTTCGGGGCGGGCATCGCGTGAGAGTGCAGCGGGCGGCAGGGCAAAATAGTCTTCCATCAAGTCGAGAAAGGAGACATTGTCGGCTTCCGAGACACGCGAGTCATGCACGATTAGAGCGCCATAAGCGATCAGTGCGTCGGCGACTTTGCGACATTCAGCCTGTACATGGGATGAGGTGAGGGGATGGGACCGGAAGAGGTCGAGGTCGATGATGGGGAGGTCCATGGTTGAGGGGGGTGGGCTGTGAGTAAGAGGAGTTGCAGGGATGGAGGAAAGGGAGGGGGCAGCCAAGGTAAAGCTAGTGTTAGAAGAGGTCTAGAGAAAGAGGTGAATGGCAATAGACAGCTTCAAAGCTCAGGAGGTGGTGCTGCGAAACGGAAGGAAAAGAAGAAGAAAAAGAAAAAAAAAGAAAAAAGAAAGACACTCCCGATTTATGTATACCTGCTCTCGGCCAATCAAGCAGCTCTCTTTTTGTGCTCTTCCTGACAGATCCTTTACCCCACCTTGTCTTTTTCAGTTTATCTTCTGACAGAGGCTCAATAAACCTGGAGGATGAAAGGAGCAAGGAGCAAGGAGCAAGGTGCAAGGTGCAAGGTGCAAGGTGCAAGGTGCAAGCACAAGAGAGTGCGTCTTCCCCGGATTCTGGAACCCCCGGCAGCTCCGCTCCCCGTACCGCCGGACTCCGCCGGGAGGCAGCATATACTGCGCTGGCACCTGAATGGTAGAGCCGTTGGGTGGATTCAAATATTGGCTTGGCTTACATGCGCCCCCTCCATTTGTATGTTTACATAGATATCCACACTTGCTAGATAGATCCCTTTCCCCTTTCCTCTGGGCTTCGTCTCATAATCAATGGCACTTTGTACCGCTCCTTTCCGCCTCAGCATCCCACATCGCCAACATCAATCTGCCATTGGCCTACTCTGCCGTCTTGTCTAAAAAGGCATCCAGTTTGGCCATAGGCAGGCTTAGGAACTTTTGCTTGTTACGCCATTCCTGTTGACTCTCTGCAAAGACAGCAGCATCGCGTGGCAGCGGTGGCGCATCGGTGATCTTGGTCACGAGGTAGGCGGCGCTTGCCTCGGCAATGCCGTACATCAGCACCCCGACTAACGGCACGCGCACCAGCACCCAGAAGCCCAAGCCAAAGCCAAAAAGTATGCCTTCGCGCGCGCGAAACCACTTGCGCTTCTGGCGCGCATCGAAACGCACACGCGCAAAGTATGGCTCGAGTAACTCCCGTACTAGGCTGCGTGACCCGTAATACGTCTGTAAAAAGACAACTCCCCACGACCGCGGCAATACTAGGCCGATGCCAAACAGCGCAGTGGCGGGGCCAAGCCCCACGGCCTTGCGGAAGGTGTGGAAACTTAGGGCCGGAAGCACGAAGCGACCAACCACGGGCAGAAAGGAAGCCGCATATATAGCGAGGCCAAGAGCAGACTTTCGCGCATGACGCACCAGAGTCTGTGCAAAGGAATCAGCAGTGCGCGTGTTGTGGGTGCGCGAGTCGCGTGTCGGGTATTGCTTTAGGTTCGGGTAGTACATGGGGCGCAGGTGTGAAGGGTCGTCATGCTGGTGCATTCTGACGTAAGTAGTGTCAACCCAGCGAAGAGAGTCCATGAATCTAATGGGGGAGGCAGAATGGAGCAACAAGTAGTTAGGATATGCAAGCGTACACGTGAGTGGGCAAGGCGGAGGAGAGAAGAGGGTAGAACTGACAGGTTATCTAGCGTTGGGGTAATGAAGCGCATCAATGACATGACCAAAAGCGGTACCTGGAGGACCGACTTCTGGATGAAGTCCAGGCCATTGGTAATCCAGTCGTCCCAGGAGTGAGTATCCAGCGAGGCGAACCAGGAAACGAGCCACAGCACGATGCGGACACCATACGACTAGTGGGAGGGAGTCAGTATAAACGAAGGCAAGGAACAGTTGCAAGCAGGGCAGGGCCTACGCACCGGAACCAAGACAATGATGTGAATGGCCACGCCAACAGCGACAGCGACAGCAGCCTGCTTGTAATGCTGATTGTTGAAGATGGAGGGGTTTTGCATGGCCCGGTTTGCTAGCCGAGGATTAGCTGTTGAGCCAGTGATACAATCCTCCTATTCTAGAAGAGGTAGCCAACTTACCGCCGACTAGGGCCACCTGTGCGCCGCGAATAAAGGCGTTCAGATCAAAGTTTGAAGCATCGAATTTTGCCATAAGTTTGGCCTTGTCCAAATGGCCTTGGCCGTCTGTGACATCGAGCTGGCGCTTGAGCTTGGCCTTGTCAAGGAAGGCGGTGTCAGCCATGGCGGACAGGGTGGAAAAAAGCGTGAAGGGTCTAGGGGTGGGTGTGCCCAGGACTAGATATAGTGATATGAAGCTGTTTGTTGATTTGCACAGTGCACAGCTTGCACAAGTCAAGGTAGAGAGAAGGGAAGTTCACGATGCATCAGACGATTGATTATACGTCCATCTTGCTCAAAACCACGGACCCGCTTTAAACCGACGACGGACCCGCTTTTATGCAAGTGGAAAGCAGCTACGTAACCAACTAGCTTCTTGGGAATGACGCAACCAAGAAGAAGAAAAAAAGAAGAAAAAAGGAAAAAAAGAAAAAAAGAAGAAAAAAAAGAAAAAAAAGAAAAAAAGAAGAAGAAAAAAAAAGAAAAAAAGAAACAGACAGCTAGCTACACGCCAGCGCCACACCCAAAAACAACAGCCACCTTTACGAGAGCGCAGCGCCACACACGCAGTAACATCCAGTAAGCAACTAAGATTATAAATATAGGGCTAACTATGACTATGAAGATAAACAGGAAGATGCAATCCGCACGAACCTGGTCAAGAGTGGATGGCGCGTTAATAAATGCGTCAAGCGGGGGTATAAAGCACACTAGATGGTGTGATGCAAATAGGCAAAGAGGTATAAAAAAGACAACGACGAAGCCAAAGTTAGCCCGGTCCAAGACGAGGAAGGCCGGGAAAACGGGAGAGAAGTAAGTCTATGCAAATACAGGGGGGCGGGGGCAGGAAGAAACACCACAGGGGAGAATGTACAAGAGAACGGAAGAAGCCAAAAAGAAATTACAGCAGGAGATCCAAGAAAGGAAGAGAAAAGACAGCCAAGAATCCTAAGCCGTGGTGATACTACAGACGACCGGCCCTTGGCCAGCCTGCTGAGCGTCTAGTCCTGCTGCCTTGCCTGTGGCTGCTTACATGGCAGTTTCATTTCCGGGACGAATAGCAGGGGTGTGCGACGACAGCCCGCCAGACTGAGACAAGTTGAGAGGCGGACGAGGACTCGGATCTGCACATTGCCATTGTCTCCTCGGCGCCACCACTAGACAGTCAGGTCTCCGTCGAGGCCGCCTCGGCACTAGGCAGCTGATACCGGCTCCTGAGTTCTTGCACAAGAGGCCCTACAGGATACTCGCTATCTGGGCTGTTGTGAAGGGCGCAGGGTGACATTTTCACGGGCAAAACCCAGTCTAAAATGCTGTATCCCATGACCTGCTGCCAATTGCGTTTCCAGCCAAGATCCCAGGGGTTTTCTTGAGGCTCGGCTCTAAGTATGGCAAAGGTGCGAGTGCCTCTGTTTGGAGCGTCCGGCGATTCCACAGACTGCGGTGCCATGGAAAACAAATCATGGGCAACGTCCAAAGGGTAGGTCTTGGTCCTGTATTTAGGGCTCAGTTCGGGGTTGTCGCCGGCACCAGGAGTTGGAAGCTTGGAGGGGTCCACAAGGACAGCAAGATGGAAGCTCATACCGCGTTTCATCATGTCAATGTTAGTCTGGTTCATGAGGACATAGCGCAGAGACGTGCAGGCCATGAGAAAGCAAAAAATGCCAAAAAAGCTAGAAACGGCAATACAAGCGATGGAGACGGCATCGGAGCCCTCATTGCGGTCTAGGCGGAGGGAGAGGCCGTAGGCATTACAGGAGAGGACAACAGCGCAAAAGGCAGCACAGTAAATGTTGAATTGCGTGAAGAATTTGAAGGATGTTTCAGACACAACACCGCCAACCCACGGGCAAAAATGGTCCATCTTATACACGCAGCGGCCGAGATCCGAGGAGTGATGGGCACGATCTGGTTTTCTTTGGCGACATTCAGAGCACCAGCGTGGAAGGCCATCGCTTTCACACACAAAGACTGACTTGGTGTAGAACCATTCTGGCTCGGAAAAACGCCGCTCATCGCCGTCCTCACGATGCTCAACCTCAGCAGCAGCCGTAGGAGGGTGGAGACGGCCATTGCTTCGGCACAGCACGCGGGGCTTTTTTTCCATCTGGACGGGGGACGGGTCGTTCTCGTCATCGCGAGCAGCAAGCAGCGGGACGATGGCAGGGTTTGTTTTGACAATATAAAAGGTGCGCAGATAGCAACAGGCGGCCAAGAAAAGGAACAGGAACAAGAGGACGAGCAAAACAATGCCGGGTGTATTTTTGTGGCGTTTGCGAATTATATAATTAACTGCGCGCAGACGGAGAACCAGGACTGGTGTTAGCATGTCCATGACGACCAGGACGAGAACAAATCCACTCACTGCAGTTATGAAACACGGCGGCATATATCCCAAAGCCCACAAGACCAGCGATGACGAAAGGCACGATCCGCGTCATCCATTTTGCCTGACAACGCGCGCGCGAGAGGCTATTGTCACTTTCAGGCTTCATGGTCAAATAATCGGCATTCTGAAGCAGTTTGTAGTTTTGAGCAACGATCATGAACCAGTGGCGGGGAGAGGCGAAGAAACAGAGGATAAAATGCCAGGGAAATGCCAGGGAAATGCCAGGGAAATGCCAGGGAAATGCGATAGCAGAGGAACGCAAGCGACAAGGCTGAAAGGCCAAGCACAAAGGACACGGCGAAAGCGAGGCTGTGGCCAAGGCAAGGCTCAATGCGGGCCGCGAGGCTGGCGAAGAAGCAGAAAAGAAAGAAGGTAGAGGCGGCGCAGACGGAAGGCGCGTGGTGGGAAAGACGGAAGATGTGGGAAAGAACGACGCAAAAATAGGAAGGAACGGTATGATGTTATAATGCGTTATCAGTCGCTTACATAATACAGCAGCAGGTTTCACAGAGAATAGAAGCAAGCCGCAAACTGCCAACAACAAACAGGGAGCAAAACGGAAAGGAGGAGGAACGAATGAAGGAGTAAACAAAGAACATAAACGAGAACTTGACGAGGGATTGGCGGCCGGGCAAGTGCCATGTGAAGTGGTTTCGCGCAGAGCAGGGCAGCCGCAGCCGGGGGGCACGAGTGAAGAGCGCGAGAGTGGTGGGTATCACGTGGATGACAAGTTATAGTACAGAATACAAGCCGCCATATATGGCATAGTGCTGGTAAGAAGGCGGCAAGACACAAAGCTGACAGCGAGGAAACGAGTAGCAGAAGCCAAGCAGCGAGAAGTGCAAAAAACGTCTGCTAGAGCATCAACAGGAAACAAAACAAACCGGCGCGTGGAGGAAGAGGAGAAAAAGAGAGAATAAAAAAGGGTTCTGTGCATTTGGGCTTGTTCTCTCATCTCATTTAAGCCCCTGTCAGCCATAAATAAATTTTGCCGGTTCGCTTAGCACCTGAGTATGTAAAGGAGTGGGAGAAACGAAATAAAGGACGAGACCAAAACCATTGTACTGAAACACCAACGTGCTGCGTCACGTGACGCGTGTGGGCCACAACAACCACAAGCCGCAGTGATGCAGGAATGACAGACAGGCATGGCTTGTCACTTCATAATACACGGTGTTATGTAAGCCATCAACAGGCATCTCGGCAAGCTAATCGCCTCCCCAGTGCTGTCTGTGTGCATGCGTTTGACCGCCCCGTTCCCAGCGAGCTGCACATCTACACCACGTCAGAGCCACGGCAACATGCCACCAGTTGGCCTCGGCCAGTGTTCCAAGGCACGCTGGTCTCTATCTCCATGCCGTTGCCACACCACCATCGCTCCGAACGGTTCTAGCTTCTACACCTGTGTCTCCAGCTATAGACGGCACTAAATCGCGACACGGACTTGATATAATAATAATAATACTCCTTCCTTCCTAGCCTACCACCCCCTCATCCACACCTATGACAGTTTGGCCAGACCCAACCCCAACCCAACACGCTATGTAATAATAATAATAATAATAATAATGGTAATAATAACACCCATCCACTTTGCTCTCGTTGCCCGCAGCTCCCATGTCGTTGTTTCTATACTCATCTTCCGGTGGCACGCTATTCTCTTCCTGCATCTCTTCCCTCATATCCGCCCCAGCCAATCCCCTAGATCGATCCCAGGGCTTTGCGTGCCTCACATGCCTGCAGCATCAATGCCTCTTGCGATAGCGGCGGCGGCCGTGCACCAACATGCAACAGAACTGATGGAGGCGCATTCAGCGCTGCGCGAGCAACGCCGGCAGGAGAAGTGGCCACAGAGCCAGCAGGGGAGGGCGAAGACGATGCTGCGACTGCACCTGGTCCTGGTTCATGAAGGATAAACGGCGTACGCGGCTGCTGTCGTGGTCTTTGAGGCACAGTGTGGAAGATTGACGCCGGCGTCGGTGCCGACGCCGATGCAAGGGGCGACGGCGATGGTGGTGTGGACACGTCGGATGATAGTAGAGGAGGCGGGCGGTTAAGCATAGCCATTCTAACAGACGGAAAAGCAGCTGCCGGGTGTGACGATGGCACAGCTCCGGTGGGGGCTACCGGTGCTGTCAAGGAGCCAGGTATACCTAGCTTCGCAGAGACACCAGCACCCATCTTCCAATCGCGGCCATTCAAGTCTGATGCTGCAGCATGGCGGTCGTCACTAGAGCCATCATCGGCTATTGTCGGCTCCGAAACGCTGAGCCATTCCTGTTTTGTGGTCTGCCAGCGCATACGCGATTTTGCACTAGGGCCTGTCGGTAGAGACCGCTTTTTCTGCACACGCGAGCTCGCAGCCTCCGCAGCGCGCTTAGAGGCCTCTTCGTTGGCTTTAGCCTCAGCAGCAAGACTTTTAGGGTTACGTGCGACGACCTTCCACTTCTTGTTGACGGCAATTTCGCCGTTGGGCAAACGCTTGGTGCGGGATCTCTGAGGGGCGCGTTTGCGGATTGTTGCAGAGGCGGTTAGACCAATATCCTTCTCGCTGCGTAGTTTTTCCTTCGCGGGCACATCAGAAGTGGCCGTAGCTATAACTGCGGCTATGGCTTTGGTGGCCGCCTTGACTGTGTTTCCAGTGTTTGTAGCGCGGCTCGGCTTTGACTTGCCCTGGATCGGGGTGTCAGGCACAGTGTAGCTATCATCGACGTCGACCTGATAAGGGTCCACCGCTTTAGCCATCCCTGTGTCCCTGGGCTTGTCATGAACAACTGAATACTGGACTGTAAGCTTTGGTTCGGCGGCTCTAGTAGCAGGCTTTTCATCCGCAAACTGAGCTGCAATTTCCTCAAGGTCAGACAAATCAACATCACTAAGTGAAGAAATTGAATCGCTATCAGACATTCTAACATCGACCAAAGCAGGTCGAGACTCTTCAGATAATTCCGCCTGCTCAGGCTTCGGCGTCCCGGAACTGCTGTTGGAGACAATCGACAAAGCATCGCTATCGGATTGCACAGATTGCAAGCGAGACACCACTCGCTTCTTTGAGGGCTGTCGGCGAGTCACTTTCTTGGACATTTTCCGCGACTGGCCAGAGGCAGAGGCGGAACGACGTCCTGATCGTCGTGCAGTGCTCGAGGAAGTCAATGGAAGAGGGCGTGTCCTTTTTTGGGCAGGCTTTGGCTCGTCATCGGCTTCGGCACTACGTTTTCGCTTGGCAGCCGAAAATGATGCTGTCACTGGCGTCGACTTTACAAAGCCAGAGGCCCTATTGTGACGGGCAGTTGAAGCCATAGCTGTAGCCGCAGCTACAGTTGAAGTAGAGCCCCTGTTCTTAGCAGCGACTCCACGCACCAAAGCAGACTTCTTTGACACGGAAGTACCAAGAATAATCTTGCGGGACTTTCTAGCTGCCGCAGCAACAGCGCGCTTCGTGTCTTCTGCAGCAGCTGCCTTTTGAGCAGCGGCCTTCTGGTTCTTGGCTTCCTTTTGCTGCGGTGCCTCCTTAGATGTCAGCCAGCCCCGGCAATTGTCGGCGCCACACAAACACTTTTGCATGTTTTTGCTGGAGAACGGATCAAACTTGTAGTCATAGGTCAACTCATCGCCCGTCATAATCGGATTGTCGCCGGCAAAGAGAGCCATGCGAGGCTGGCCATGCACCACCCACTTGACCATGCGGCAGTTGGGCTTGCAGGAATGATTCACAAAACGCGCAATACTACCAGTAGTAGCATCTAGAATCATATTTTGGTCGAACGACATGAGATAAAAGCACTCGTTGTCCTTGTACTTTTCTTCCATACGGCGCTGACATTCTTCCTCGGTGATGATCTCGCCCGTGTACTCAACAATGATTTGGTTAGCTTCAAAGCACCGGTTAGCGCGCACTCCATAGCCGCGGTTTTCAGTCTTGATAACCTCGACTCCCATGGAGTACTTGTTGCCTTGGGCCTTGCGCTCAGCAAGGGTCTGGAAGGCACGATTGGTGCAATGGGCCTTGCCAATATTGCAATTTTCCTTGTCGCATTCATAAAGCATGATTCTATTTTGGCATGATTCACCACAGCCATCGTCAGGAGTGCAGACGCATTTGGACTGCCATTCCTCGCCGTGTGTGTTTTTCCAGTAGTCCTTGGAGTCACCAATGAAGCGGTCTAGAACAGAAATCAAAGGGCGAGTTAGTTGAGAGAAAAAAAAAGAAAGGAGGGGGGGGTTCAGGGCACAACTCACTCTTCGCCATTTTTCGCCAGTCGCCGGGCTTCGACTGTCCCGGCGGCAAGGGATTAAATACATCATAAGGAAGCTTGAAGTCGCGGCCCTTGAGCAATAGTCGCAAGCCATTAAAAATAGGCGACGGCAACAGCTTGTTATCGCGGTCTGAGCTCTTGGGTGCCAACTCGTCATGTCGCGCCACCTCCCGCCGCTCCTCAACGGTCAAAGATCGCATAATGTCGTTTACCGTAAACCTTTGGCCGGCATAGAGGCCGTGTTCCATATAGTGCTTAACCGGTTTCTTCTTAGGAACAGGGGGCAGCTGCTCGACATCTTGGGTTCTCTCTTTCTCGCTGCGGTCGTCGGCGGGTGTAGCGTCTTTTCGTAATCGTGCGGTGGAGGAAGAATGGGAGGAAGATAAGGAAGCGGCATCTACTGGAGAAGCAGCTTTGGATGAGATTTGGGCGCATGAGGAAACAGCAGAAGACACGCTTGCTGCTGCTCCCTTTGCATTCCGCCCGCTAGATCTTGAGGGCAGCGTCATCATCTTTCCATTACTCCAGACAGTGTGCAGGACCGGCTTGGAGTCGATATGAGCAAATTCGTCAGTATCACGGAGGCGCCTGAGTTCACGCGACAAGCCTCTCGACTTTGGGGTCAGATCGACAAGGTTTGCAGTGGGGTTTCGGGGAAGAGGCTCGGAGATAACGGCGCGTTTATTTTGCAAGGCAGAGACGGGCTCGCTGCGACGCCGTCTAGTCATAATGACATGAGCCGATGACGATGAGGGCGTGGAGGTGGCGGCAGTGGTGTGAATAGAAGGGGTAGAGGACGAAGCGCGGGTAGACTTTTGTTGAACCGAGACGGACTTTTTGAAGGAGTTGAGCCTGGGGGTGGTAGAGGCGGTCCCTTCAGGGGAATCCCGTTGTGTTAGCGACGCCTTTATAGCGGCTGGCGGCTTTTGTTGCGCTGGTTTTAGAGCGGTGTCTACTGGTGGTTGTTGCTGAGAACCGGCTATATCTTGCACCGACGAAGCGGCAGCCGCCGTCTGCTGTGAGGCTAGCTTGGCTACAGCACTTTTGCGACGAATACGACCACTAACGATGTCGCCCTTGGCAGCTCTTTTGCCATGGACATCAGTCCCGCTCAGCTTACACAGATTATAAACAGCAGAAGCACGAGCAGCCCTACGAGGACGCTCAATACCGGGGGTGCTTCTAGCAAAACGATCTTTGCGCAATTTTGCGGACACGGGAGTCGCAACAGCATCAGAAGCAGGAACTCCCAGCGCTACTGGAGACAGAGACCTATTTGAATCGGCAGCCGCAGCAAAAGCAGAGATTCTGGACTGCCTGTTGGGCTTAGGCCTGTCGGGCATCTCTGTGTCACATAACAAGTCTTCCACAGTGGCACCAACGCCATGCTCACTCAAGGCATGGTCATGGGCTGCGGTCACGAGCAAAGACGAAGGCTCGTCGTCGAGGAGCGCGACAGGCTCACTGGGAGGAGTGATTGTAGCGATAGCGGCGACGGCAGCCACAGATGTAGCCGTCGGGGTAGTGGCAGTCGTAGTGGCAGCGGTTGCGGTTGCCGACGGGGTTGAGACGTGGTTTGTGGCAGCGAAGTCGCGTTTTTTTCTAGGCGAAGAAGAGGAAGAGAGGGAAATAGGAATATCGACGGGAGATTCTATTTGCATGTCGATATCGGAGTATCGGCTGGAGCGGGAGTGATGGTGATCGGGATTAGGATCAGACAAGCTTGTAGGAGGCGTTGAAGGATGCAGGTCGCGGGTCTTGTCAATACCAGACATGTGGTGATGGTTTTGTTGTTGATGTTCTTGCTCTTGGTGGTGGTGCATATCACCAGCGATGCTGGTGGGTGGTGACTCAATTGAGGCCGGGGCGGGAACAACGAGATTATTTTCAGAGAAGGGAAGAGGGCGAGGAGCCGACGACGACATTTTGTCGTGAGCGGCCACGGGTGTAGTGGAGGACGACGATGCAAGGTGGGATATTTGAGGCTTTGGGGTTGTTTTTGGTGTTTGTGGTTGTGTTGGTGCAGGAGAGGAAGAAGAAAGCCGCGCCGTCCTGGTCATCAAGCGACGGACGTGCTCCATAATCACCCGTCACGCGTCTTGGGTCTTTAGCTTTGGCTTTGGCTTTGACTTTGACTTTTGGGTCCTTTTTTAGGCTGTTGTTTTTCCTCTCCGTGTAGGAGGGCAGCAAGCGGCAGCTATAGGACTGAGAGGAAACAAAAAGAAAAGAAAGAGGCAGCAGTAAAAAGAATGGAATGAAAATGGGATAAAAAAAAACGGGAATTAAATGCTTTGTTTTTGGGGTTCCTTTGTGAATTGTGAATTGTTGGAAGAAAAGCCTAGGCTGTGGTAGTGTTATGGCTTGTTTGCTGTATTTTTTCTTCGTCTCTATAAAAGGGGCAAAACAGTGACAGACAACGAAAGAAATAGGAAAAGAAAGAAAGACGCAATATAAGTAGAGCAAGCCGGGAAACCCCCAGTTCATAGAATCGAAAGAGGAGAGGAAAAGAGAGAAGAAAAACCAAAAAAAAAAAAAAAAAATTAAGCCCAAAATAAGAAAAAGTAATAAAAAAAGCAAAGGAAGGCTGTGGTGACAGGCTCAGGAAGAAACGAACAAATCGAAGAATGAAGTTGTTGAGGAAAAGCAGCAGGCTGAAGAAGGAGATTGGAAAAGAATAAGAGACAGCTCGAGCGCACAAAGTAAATAGAACATACATAAAAAGCAAGACAGAAATGGGGGAACACAAGGGTTACGGCTGGTAGGACTGGGGTTAGCTTGTGCTTTGAGGACCGACCGACGCTAGAAGTTGACGCTGAGCCTGACTGGCTCGTGATGAGATGAATTGGGATGGAGAGGTGCGCAAATAAGCAAAGAGAAACAAGCAAGCGCCTTTCATCCGTTTGGTTGTTTCTCGGGCTATCGTCTCGGCTGTTGGCGCTGAACGCAGAATGTCGTCGTAACTACAGTAGCTGTACATGCATGTATGAGGATGAACAGATAATGGCCGTTCTTCTAAATCACTACATGCACAATACTGACATGTACGCAGCTTAGGAAGCGCCTGTTCCTCTCTGGCTCCGGCTTGATTTGAGTCTTAGGTTATGCTGGGCCAGAAACGCGGCGGCTTTTTTTCTTTCTCATTTTTCCTTTTCCCATTGTCGAAAAAAAAGAATTATATATATATATATATTCTTTCTGCGTCCATCTCGGCCTCCCCCCTCCATGTTTCTGTTTCTTTCTTTCTTCACTCCCATTGGACCTTGAGGCCCCCTTTCTCTCTTGACCGCCTACCACCAACTTGGCCTGATTTTGCCTTCTGTCTCTTTGCCCTCCTGTTCCCTGACCGTCATCTACCCTTCTAACCCTGATTGTCTAATCCCGTGACATCGGGTGTTCGTATTTGTGTGATTTGTGATTTGTACTTGGATTGACGGCTTCCGTAGCTACGTGTACAAGTACGTCTAGCAATACTGTATATAATACACAGGTATCGCTCTGGTTTTGTTTACTTAGAAACACGCTCGCATTTCCTTCTCACTGTGACTACTGACTTCCGTGTTGGAGATAACCATGCTTTTTTAAAAAATAAAAGAAAATAGCCATTTGCCTATGCTCATAATTCATCTTCTCTCTCTCCCCTCGAAAAGGGCATCCTTCTTCTACCTAGTAAAACTAAACTCAACGGCGTTGAAGGGTATTAACAGTACTTAAGAAAAAAGAAAAAAAAAACAGAAAGACATACGCAGGACACTGAAGAAGAAGAAACGAGGGGCCAAGAAAAACAACAGCAGGAACAGCCATGGCAACTGGAAATCATAGCAGAGACAGGACCAAAAACAACTTGCGGAAAAGAGGGATGGGTAGGAAGATGGATTGACTGACGGGCAGATGGGCAGGCAATAAATAAATATGAACATGATCAATCTAGGCCGAGTGTGTCCCATGACACTGGCAAGTTTGATACTGCTACATGCGTACTTGTGTATTTTATTCCCCCATTCTAGGTCCTTTTACCTAATGGCTTAAGATCAAGATCAATCAACTAGCCAACCGCCAGCTTACTTAGCCGAGACAGGAGAAAAATGGCAGAAAAGGCTCGCCTACGAGGACTTTTCAGTAACCTGTTTGTCCTCCTGCTTGGGCACAGTAATGGCAGCAGTCGCTTCGGTAGCCGTAGCATCAGCGGTAGTGGCTGCAACATCAGGAGTCTGAGGGGGTGTAGTAGCCACGTTGGTAGTGACAACGACAGTGGCAGCCTCAACAGCGGTGGTCTCAGGCTCGCTTGCAGCCACGACAGCCGCAGACTCAGTCTCGGCTGGAGCAGGAGAAGCAGTGGCCGGGGCTTCAGGCTCTGTCTCGACCTCCGGTACCTCGGCCAGCTTGACTGTAAATCCACTAGTAACCGAAGGACCTGAGCCACCGTACTCTTCAGGCAGGTTGATGCCCTTGACCTCAGCAGCAAGGCTGGTGCCCGAAGACATGGGGTGGAATTTACGGACGGTGGCAGGTGAAACGATGCGCTTGACAATGGAGAAGACGAAACCCTGAAAGGCGTAAGGTACGGGGAAGAAGGTTAGTAGAAGAAACAGGGCTAAAAATAAGGCGTTAAAGCTTTATGACAACTCACCATGATGCTAGGCACATTGACAAAGTACTTGTGCGATAGTAGCTCCGGGTATGCTGTCGACAAAACCTTGATAGTCTCGGCTGTCGCAGCTTTGGTATCAGCATCCATTCTAAGGAACGAGACGCCCTTGTAGTCATGAACCTGGATCATCTGGTATGGGTCTTCACCACCAGCTGGGATAATTTCAGTGGCCTGGTCAATCTTGAGCTTGCGGACACTAAGCTCCATGAAGGCTGAGCGCCAAGTGATGAATTCGTCGACATTGCCGAAAGTTGCCTTCTTGTCCTTTACAGCGCCATAGATGTTCCATGCAATCACTTGTTCCTTGCCCCCGGGCGCTTCGTGTACAGTCACATAGCCTAGATCCTTGAACTTTTCCTCGAAAATTTTGGACTCTAGCTGGTGGATAGGGTTGATCTCATGGCGCCACTTGAGGGCTTCAATCAGTTGGGCCTCTGCCTTTTCGACGCTGTCGTCGTTGGCACGCAAGTACTTTTGCAAAACAATGGTAGCAGGAATAGACTCCTTCTTTAGATCGATGCCCCACATCTCAGCATACTGGGCCTGGGCGATGATGGATGGCAGAGCCTTAGCGAGTAGCTCCAGAGGAGTAGCAGGCTTTTCAGCGGCCACGGGGGGCTCTACGGTGGATGTGGGAGCGTCAGCTTCGGGTGTAGAAGCCGACGTCGAAGTAGTAGCCTCGGTGGTCTGTTGGATAGCAACAGCGGCGGGAGTCTCAGTGGCGGTAGTAGCGGGGGTTTCAGTGGTGGTGGCATCAACAGCTGCCTTGGAGACATCGGTAGCAGTGGTGTCGGGAGTGGCATCAGATTTTTCCGTTGTCGCCGTCTCGGCAGCCTCTGCAGCATCAGAATTAACGGGTGACTTTTCCTCTGACTTCGGTTTCTTGTCGTCGTCGTCGTCGTCGTCGGTCTTGGGACCAGCGGCAGCAGAAGCAGCGGTAGCGTCAGCCTTGTCAGCATCAGTTTCAGACTCGATCTTGGTCTCAGCCTTGGCTTCAATATCAGCCAACTCAGTCTTATCACTAGCAATGGTAGCAGCAGTAGGCTGTGTTTCTGTCTCCTTGGTCACAGAAGTACCGCCGGCATCAGAGGCGGTCACAAAGGACATTTCCTCCTCAGCGGTAGCGGAAGTAACAGCTGCAGCGGCAACAGGCTTGGATTCGGTCGAAATAGCAGCCATGGTGGATGAAGGAAGGGAAGAAGAACCGGAATGTCGTTGTTTTGATTCCCGTCGAGAAGCTGATAAGAGCTGAAACAAAGAAAAGAAAGAACTCTTCTTAAGTTTAACTGTAAAGAAAAAAAAATAGAGTCTAATAGAGACAACACACACGCAGAAGAACAGGCCTGGCTAAGATGATTTTTTCGGTAGAAGGGAAAAAGAATAAAATGGGAATACAAATATCACGAAAAAGAAGAGAAGAAGATTTTTCTCTTTTGCTACAGATGGAAACGGAGAGAAGAGAGGAGAAAGAAGCTTGGTAAGGCGGTAGAGAAGAAAAGAAGAAAAGGAAAGAACAAACAGAACAGCTTTCTGAGAGCAGGAGCTAAAAATTGGGGGGGGGGTTACAAACAGCAAGGAAGGAAGACGTAGAAACTGCAAAAACGATGTAATGTAAACAACTTGTTGATGACACCTTCTATTTTCTCAAAAGGGCAGGAGCCTTCTTGTCTTCTCTTTCCCTATAAAGCCCAGTCTCCCCCTTCCAGCCCATCCTTCCGCCATCCTACTCCATTTCATCACAGCAGCCAATTATTCGGCTACAGGTAGCTTTGCGGATCAGTTAAAACCAACAACTCAGAGCCAAGGCCATATTCTCACCTAGAAGTCGCGAGGTAACAAAAGACAACGGCATCTAGAACGGCAGGATGCAGGTACTTACCTTGCCTTATCTTCCTATCTTCCTTTTCCTCCTTCCTTTTTCATGTTCAAGAGAAATGATTGCCGTGGCAACCACTAAAACAAACGCAACTGCAACTCTACCAGGGGACAAAATAAAAGAAGGAAAAAAAAAGCCTTTAGTTTCGAAGCCGATAAATGGCAACAACAGCAATGAAGCTGAGAGAAATAAAAGGCACTTGCCTCTTCAACACTTTATTCCAACTATAAACAGTAACAAGGAAAAATCGAAGAATACCTAAGATCAAGACAAGCTTTGGCGAGCTTAGGCTTACAAGTATAATAGTACCAACGATGGATACCCAAGCTCCCTAACCCTTGTTTTATGTCATGGAGAGCTGCTAACCCTGGTGCTGACTAGTTTGTACGTCTAGATTTGTTGTTTCACCTTGACAGGGGCGTTTTGCCAACTGACGACGACCTTGTCGTTGTCGTTGTTGTTGTTGTCGTCGTTGTCGTCTTTGTTTCTTTTTGGTTCAATCTGTCCATCGAGATTCTATTACTCATATTTTTTTCCCTATTTTTCCCCCCACACAATCAAGTCACTACATCAAGAGATCCACCAAGTGTCTGGTCAGACATTTTTGCCAACAGAGAAAGGTTCCCTACTCCGTAGCCTTTGCCCCTGTCCTACTACCCTCCGTCATCCTAAGGCTTCCACTAGAATTCCTCTTACTACCCTCATCTCCTCCTGTGCTACCCTCTCTATATCAACATGCCCAAAGCCCGCTGCTGCTTCGCCCAATCTATTTGGAAAATAGCTCCAGAAATGGCCCCAGTAATGGCAGCTGTCTGTCATGTGCTGTGAGCAATATGGCCTGTCAGGCCGACGGTGAGCAGAAGAATAGGGCCGCGAACCCCAGGGCGTGTTTTTGCAGGCAAGAGTCTGTTCGCGAACTACTTGGATATACCACTGTGTAACAGTACTATGGTTAGCGCTAGTTACACAAACCCGGCCAGTTTTGCAAGGCGAGATAGCTGCTGACTAGACCACTGACTGCTTGGTCTTATCCCCGTCTTACTTACCTCTACCAGATCGTCTGGGGCTCGTGGCTTGATCAAAAGCCCGTACTGGTGACGCCACTCATGGGCATTAGGTGGCATGTCATACTCGCGTGACTGACTTGCGCTCAGCCCCACAATCTCGGCAATGTTTGCCTTCATAAACGGTGTGAACCCAGGACATGCCAGTACTGCGTCAACTACGCGCCGAAGCAGTGTCGGCGTTAGTCGCGCGGGATAGCAGTGGCTCTGGATGCGGTCTTGAAGCAAGTCAAGTAGCTGAAATGCAAGCTTAAATAGGTTGAACCTCTCGCTAATGCTAATAAGGTGAGTGTGTCGCCATGGGTATTTTCGAAGCGTGCTAATGAGATACTCGAATGCACGCTCAGGACAGTCACGAGAGAAAGGGGACTAGAAACGGCTGGGAGTTAGTAGATGTGACACTGAAAACGGACTCACGAAAGCAAGAGAGGAAGCGAGGTATTAACCCGCACAGACCTTTAGAGGATGCTCCACATGTCTAACTGCCATCGTTATCTCCTCCTCGCTAATAAACCCTCGAAATCCCCTATGCATGAATGCCGCCGGCCCTCTTGACGTTCTTGGCATCGGGCATAGACCCTCCCACTCTATGCCGCCGGCTGTTGGGAACATCTTGTGCATCAACTCTTTCTGCGACGACCTCGAGACGATGATGGCACGATCGCCGATCTTTATGGGCCTGTTAGAGCGCTGGCCTTCTTTGTAACGCTCGCAAACAGCAGTGAGGTCGTCTTCATATTCTAGCTCGACGAAAACCTCCATGGTCTTTCCCGTGTTGCGGCACATTGTAATGTGGATAGGCTCATGGCTGTCGGAGACGCGGTGATGGTGTCCCAAAAAAACTGCAATTTGATTGCGAGACACGTTGAAGGGGATCTACAAGAAGAGGAGCCAGATGAGTCTGTCAGTTCAGTAGCATCTCTTTTACATGCTTAAAGCAAACGTACATTTGTCAACTTGACTACTGGCAGGTTGATTGGCTCTGGAGCTGCTGTAGACACTGTAGTGAAGGGAAAAAATCTGGGGTGCAGTGCCATCTTACTACTTGGTTTTCCGGACTGCAGTAGTTCTAGCAAGAGCGGCGATGGGCGAGAAGCGTTGTAGCTAGGTGGTGTAAGCAAATATGGGGCTAAGATTGGAGCTTCCAGGTGAGCACCTAGAGCTACCACTGGCTATTGGGTTGGTTAATACATCATATACCGCCATTGTTGGTAGTTGGCACTTACCGCAGCAAGGCGACGTTCATTTCCAAGGAGTTGTCCCCTATTGTCTCTAGGCGCAGGGCGTTCCTGCAACAGAACTGGCTGGTTGTATATTTCATTGGTCCGTAGGCTTGCATGTTCAGTTGGATACATACCGCGGCCGGTAAGATCCCCTGAGCTCCTTGACAAAGTTGGCGATACATCTGTGGCGGAGCTTCTGTTGGACACTGGCAGAGATGACGCTAGAGAGGGCGAAGAAGAAGAAGAAGATTCTTGGAGAGTTTTCGGTTGGCTGTAGTCTTCCGGGGTGAAAGAACTAACTGACTGGAGATCCCAGGAGAAGTGATTCACCTCCTGCGTCTTGATATGATATGGCGTCGGCGATTGTGGTGGGGACACTGACGGCGGCCATGGCCGTGAATGTGGCACAATGGGGAGATTTGGAGAAATAGGCTGAGAATTGTAGCTTGGTTAGCTGGAGCCGCGAGAATCACCTGTGCATTACATACCGGCTGAAGGATGACGTCACAGATGACTGGTTCAATCTGGCTTGACGGAGTCGCAAACGGGGCAAAGTCCAGATGCCCAGCAAGCGGATTTTGGCTGGTCCCCCCACTAGGCATGTTAGAAGTCATGCTTGCGATGGTGATAGTCAGACTCGTCAAGGGCGTATATCCTGCGCGGCATAAATTTGAGCATATACAAGTTGCTGAAAAAGAAAGCGAACAAGGAAGCTAGCCAAAACTGCGGTCAAATACCAACACCCTCGATCCATTCCGCCGTCAACGGCACACGCTGAGTCAGCACAGCGGTCTCCATGAGACCGAAAGGCAAGGATAGCAACAGAGATCCTTCCATCCAAAGATTGGCTTGAGTGCGGGTATCGATACTGAGTTTACCGGGAAGCTATGCCGCACACAAACACGCGCTTATTTTGTGTATATATGAGGGGGTTTGCGTGTTGTATGGATATGTAACAGACAGAGGGCAAACAAAGTATACAAAATAATGAAACGACTTTTGGCCGGCGTTCATGGGCACGGCACGTTCATGATAAGATGAAAGTGTCTGTTGTACTCTTTGCGCGGTGCTTCGGGCGCCAAGAAGAAAGATATGGATAAAGACGGCGGGAAACATAGGCGACGCCGTAGCGATGGTAGGTAAAGCAAAGTACCATTATTGTTTGTGCTCCTTGTACCTGTGTATCAAGGAAGCGGATGTTCCTGCAGTTTTAGGGACCCTAGATAGGAAATCTAAGGGAAACACTGTCTTGTTGACGAGCCGTCTTGGCCAGCTTACCCGTGGTTACACAGGAGCTTAGTTCCACGCACGTGACCTCTGAGCAGCATGTAAGCAGACGGTCCCATTTCACTACAAAGCAGCTTTTCCCTATGAACCCTAGTTACACATCTCTAGGGTTATGTGGTCTGTGTTCTGCTAATGGTTACACAGACGATGTCTTGCGGTTCTGTTTTTGAGACCAAGGCCTAGAAAATAGATGGCGCTGACAATTTCTCCAAGTAATGATGCCGATGGATATTAGTTCTTAAACGCGAAGGGGATATTCAAGTCGCAGATATTGAAGCTGGAAAAATATACATGTAGTAAAGAATATGCAACAAAAGAAAGAAGGGCATGGTGCAGTTTGCACCAAAAATAAATATGCACACATCATGCAGTTAGGCCATGCTAACCTATATCCTCAACACTCCTCCCATGCATTTACTGCTTGGTATCTAGACTTTCCTTCTCAATATACATCGGCGGGGGGGCTGCATTACGCAGAAGACTGGAAGTCTCCTTGGAAACAGCGTGCGAAGGACTGGGGAGCAAGACGACGTGGTGGTCGGGCTGTGTGTTATCGCTGGAGTCCAGGACTGGAGTAGAAGTGCTCTTGCGCTTCGCCATGTACGAAGTGAAATAGCTGTTGAAGCGTAGTGTTAGTTGTGTACATAATCCAGACATGTGAAGAAGAAATCTTACCTGGCAGCAAGTCGCATGGTAAAGACGAAGCCAATAGAAGAGAAGAATGCGTTGATAATAAACAGGGCAAATGGCGGGCGTGGGCCATGGCCATGGTGGTGGCCATGATGGTGATGGTTATGGTCGTGATGGTGTGGGGGCGGTCCATGGGGCGGGGGTAGAGTTGGGGGTGGCACGTCTCCATCATGGCCATCAGGCCCGTCTTCAATCGCATTCTCTGGCCAAGCACCATGGCCATGGTGGTGGCCGTGATGGAAATCGCCAGGGGGACGCATGCCAATGCCAGGCTCGCCAGGAGGGCCGTGGTGCATGTGCGGACCAGGACTATCAACATCGAATGCCTCGTACCCAGCGTCCGGGGGGTCGCCTGCAGAAAATGGACTAAAGGCCCGGAAGAAGTCAGCCACGCGGCAGCGCAGCTCATCACACTCGCCGGGTGGTGGCGGGCGGTGGTGATGCCCATGGTGGTGCATATGACGGTGAGAGCCGTGAGAGTGCTCGTGATCATGGTCATTTCCATTGTCACTTTCATCTTCATCTTCACGCGCTGACGGAGCATCAGAAAGAAAAACCAGCGAGCCGCTCTTGGCACCGTCGAAGGCGAACCGGGCATACATCGACGGCTCAACATGCTTGTCGTCCAGTTTGGACAGACGTATGGTAAATACTGTGACTGGGTGGTTCTCTGCGCCTAAGACGGCACGGGAAGCCTCGATTTCAATTTCCGACGACTTCTTGGCACACGGGCCGTCAACATCACCATCACCTGCGGCATCGGTAGCCGAAGCTGTGCACAGGCCATCAAGCATGGGTGAAATGGTCTTGCGGATGGGGGCAGTAGAGCCCTCATGGCTGCCATCAAAGTTGACGACGATGCCCTGACCGCCAACGTTTAACTGGGCGGCATGATAAGAATTCCGCGAGCCAGAGATGGCAAGGTCAACGGCAGAAAGACTGATGGGACCATTGATGTTGATGTGCGAACCAGAAAGGGGTTTGCCGGGGGCCGACGTGGCGGTAGGGTCAGGAATAAGAGTGAGATCAATGCCGATATGGTGTACGGCCGAGGGCAGGGCAGAAGCAGCCTGCGCGCCAAAAGCGGCAGTGACAGCCAGAGCGAGGGCCGGCGTCATGATTGAGATGGAGGTTTACAATAAGCGCGATAGCAGCAAAGGAGAAATTGAAGCCAAAAAGAAAAAGACGGACAAGTATTCGAGCTTCTTTCTCTTGGAGAGAGAAGAAGAAGCCAAGCGATTGGGGGCGAAATAGCACGAAAATGAGGCCGCAGAATATAAACAGAGGGAAGAAAAAGGAAGGAGACAGACAGGAAATCAAGGAACTCGACAAAGGCGATCAAGTCCAGGTTCAAATAAGGCTGTCGTTGTTGTTGGTGTTGGTGTTGGTGTTGGTGTTGTTGGTCAGCAATAAATTCAATCAAATGAGCCCCAAAAAAGGGAAAAAGGACAAAAAAGCCTCCCAAAATCTTGAGGAAGGAGAGACAAGGACGCATAGGCAAGAACCGAAAAGGAGCCAAGCCCAAATAAGGATGACGACAGCTGGCCGAAAAGGGAAACTGCCCATTATGATGTAAGGGTTTTTTTACTTGAGTCTCGAATATCGCATCATTCTCATTATTTATCTTCTGGCATTTCGCCTCTTGGATCTGCCTTGATTACACAAGTCGTTGAGTTTCACGAAAGAAAGAACGGATCAGCACGAAGCGCAGCTACCTGCGTCAACAGGCCTTTGTAGCCCAAGACATGTAGCAATTGAGAGTAGCAGAGGAGCAGCAGCAGCAGCAGCAGCAAGGGAACGGGCGAATTAGCGCAAAAAACCAGTATAGTGCAATGGCATCTCCGAAAATTAGGGGTAAAGAACACAGGATGACAACGTGTAGTAGCTCATGGCTAAAAACAGGGTTGGATGCTTACGACTTGCCTGATGTTTCGTTGCTTCGTGCACATTTTTCTTAGTTTTTTTTTTTTTTTTTTTTTTTTTCCTCATGTCTAATCGACTGTCCACGTCGTCCCCCATAGTTCTAGGAGCTTTTCGTTCTGCGTGTTTGTGTTCCCAAAGGAGGTGATGACTGTTACTGAGGCAAGACACATAACAAGGCAGCCGCTCCATTAACAGAGCACGCCAGAGCTGTGTTGCTGCAAAGTGCTTAGTGGCCGTCGAGTCGTCGCAGCAAGGGGTAAACATACAAGCCAAGGAGCAGGCATGTATGAAATGGTACAGGACATACACACTCTACCTACACGTGCGCGAGCAAGTATTTTCTTTTATTGGCTGTGAAAACAAAAAACAACCCCCCCCCCCCCCCAAGGCTCCTTACTACGTACTAGTGCGCATACTGGCAGCTTAGCCTGTTCCCTTTCCTACTTTTCCTACTGTTCCTCTCAGCCACGTATTTTTTAGTCTGTAAAAATGAACAATCAACAAACAATTACGCCCTCATTAGGTAGGGAAGCTTGATGACGACGACATGCTTCGTAACGCATGTCTTTCGTCTCCTACTTTGCGCTTCCTTCAGATCCTTTATCGCCCCTTCCTTTTTTTCCCCTCATCTCTCTCTCTCGCTGTATCTCCAGTACTCACTTCTTTCCTACCAGTCCTCTTTTCAAAGTGCCATGTTATTTGTTGTTTCCTACTGTCGCTGTTCTTCTCTTGGCTTGCTTCCCATCCCCATGTTCCTGTGGCGTATTTAACTTTCTGCCCAATGGATTAGATTTGAATGTATTTAACTTCACGTCTGTTGGAATCTCTAACATCAAACGACGCTTTGCTGGGTGAAGAAAAAAAAGCCTTTCATTTCAATTGGCCATGTAGGCTGCCAAGTCAGGAAAAGCAAAATCAACTAATCCATCATCCACAACCCTTACAAGAATGCCATCGCCCAGGATCTTATCTCCTCCCCCTCACTATGGAATTCGTGTTCTTTGCCGCATCCTCATAACACATGTATACTTGGTTTTCAAGACGCCGTAGCGAGCTAGCTGCATCACGGATACCCCATTGTTCCCAAATTTTGCAATGATTATCATGTCGCTCTTCCCGGCCATGGGCCCAGGCTTCCCTATGAAAAAAAATGCCCTTCTCATGAGACGGCCGCAACATTGTTCGTAGTGTATTTATACACGATAACCACACATTCGTAATCGTCTTCGTTGTCGACCTCGGCTGCAGTCTCGGCAGGAGGCTTAGCTGGCAGCCGGGCTGAAAGATATCCGGCAGGCAGGCGAAAAACGGTGATTCATTTGGCCATTGAGCAACTCGGAATTTCTAAGAGACAAAGTCCATCTTAATAATAATGCCCATGATTGAAGTACTACTTTCCACACCCGTTAGTGTGCCTTGTAGGCCGGGCAGAAGCACCACTTTATCATCCCGGACGGTAGCCCATTCACTGGTGATCTGCTCGGAAATTGCGGCGTCTCGATAGTTATTGACGGGCTTGCCATTGAACAAGTGTGTCAGGCAGTGGCCAATGGGAGGGGGGGGTGGTTGTGAAAGGCATCGTTGTCCACGACCTTGTAATGCTGGAGTCTCCAGTACACAGGTCTGGTTGGAGTCTGAGGTGGCGTTTTTGAGGGGAAAACAACTAAAAGGAAGGGAAGGCTGTTAACAGATACAATAAAATAAGAGGGATGATAGTGAGGTTTCGGTATTCGGTCGATTGCCTTGATGAGATTGGGGAGCAGCAAGAATTTGAAAAAGACGAAGATTAGAGAAGAAGAAGCTTCCAGAAATTTGACAATTTTGCAGTACTTTTTTCCCTCCCCTCCTTTTTCAACCGGCTTACATGCCTAGTTGAAAGCCAAGGCCTGATCTTGAAAGCTGTTCAACATTAACGGGAAGTTACAAGCAAGCCAAAAGCGCATCGATATATAAGAATAAGAGCATAGAGCCTCAGTGGTTTATTCACCTGCCCCAAAACATCGGGACACATCTAAACTAATACTCGTCTATTCTATACTGAATCGCCTTTTCGTTTCTTCTCGCCTCGCGGTCCATATTATTATCACACATTATGAGTCAAGCACCAGATTATTGTATCAGATTGCATGCACTTATTCGTGGTAGTGCTGGTGGTGGCGGGTGACGGTCAGCAGTGTGGTAGAGCTTGCGGTGCCGGTAGGGAGAATGCTGGAAGCGGTCACATTGTGCTGGGGGAAGGGAAGAGTTCCCGTGGCACAAGGGGCAGTGCTGTTAGCAAAGCGGTTGGAGCGGCGGTTAACGACAGCACCAGTAGGAGAAGCATAGCCAGTCTCAGTGGGATAGCCAGCCTCGGTAGCATAGCCATCAGTGGCAATAGGCTCGATCGAGGTGGTGTTGGTGTAAGAAGTAGCAGAGCTAGAGCCGCTGCAGCTGGTGGAAGAAGTGCTGTTGACGGGGGCACTCTCAGTGCTCTCAGGCAGCTGAGTGGCCTTATGGAGCTGATAGTAGTGAACACTGGCAGCGTTGAGGGCAGAGCAGCTGGTGCTGGTGCTGTTGCTGGTGCTGGTAAAGCCAGCAGTAGCAGTTCCATGGCGAACGGCAAGGCCTGAGGCAGAGGAGGCAACAACAGCCAGAGAAGCGATAACACCGGTGGCCTTCATCTATAGAGGGGAGGGAGGATGGCAAAGCGAAGTGTTAGCAGACGAAATGGAAAGGATCAAGGACACATGGATAGATGGGAGGCTAATCAGGTGTAGGAGATACAGGTGGGGGGGAGTATGTGTGCGTGCCTGCGTGCGTGTGTATAAATGCATAGGACAACGTACCGTCAATGTTTGATTCGTTGGTTTAGTGGCTAATAAGTGCTGAAGATGCAAGACAAAAGAAACAAGTCGACTGTTTGTGGATGTTGAGGTAAAATAAGAAGAATGAGTATGGGTGGAATGAAGAGGGAAGAAAAAGAGAATCTGAGACAGCGCAGTCGACTTGTGTTTATTTATACGGGGATAGCACCGCTATTTCGGCGAAGAGGCGGTAGTTACCCGGAACTAGTAGCCAGCCCAAAAACGGGAAGTTCCCATCAGCAAGATGACTTTTGCGGGGTCATAGTTCCTAGCATAGCCCTCTCGTAGCTGCCGTGTTCAGCATCTCTCAACATGTAATTTCGGCTGCTAGTGCCCAGGTATCCAACACTAACGTGCTAATGTAAACTATCGCTTCCAATATTCGATAAATGCTGTCAGGCATTTCAAAATCCGTTCTAGTGCACTGAGGCTGCAAATATCAGGTTGTAAGTGCATGTTAAAAAACCGGGGCGCGGCTTATAACGACGCCGCATAAAGCCCTACTCCGTGGACTAAGCACTGTTATCAAAGATTTACCATGCCACTACCAAGCTTGTTTCCGTCCATGGAGGGTACCTGCATTTTCTTTCCGGAAGATCCTGCTTGTTTGCCTTGTGCGACTCGCTTTCCCGGTTTAATCCACATCCATCTCAGGCATTACCATACGAACCCTTTTCTTCTCAATATCAGCAGCCCACAGCGCAGCTCCAACTAGTTGTTCGTTGTATGTTAGTAATTAAATCAATGGTACATGGTGAAAACTCGTAGTGGTGAATATACGCATGCTGGCATGTGCATTAGACGGCGACAATGAGGAAGTTGCACATTTCAAGCCTGGCCAAAAAGGCAAAGACTCATACGACGCGTTTGCTATAGTGTCTCAAAGTGGCAAGAGAGGCCCTGCAAGCTTTTCAAGCTCTGTAAACCTCGCAATCTCTGTTTGTTGACAACGCACAAGACAAACGCTTTTTGCGTGACAAGCCACAGAAAAAAAGGAAAAAAAAAAAAAATCAAACACTAAGAAAGAGGCAAACGGAAGAAGAAAGAGGCTTGGGAGTACCCACCGGTAGTTGTGTAGCGGAACATGATAGAGGCAAACGGGATAATTGAGAGCAAGTTATCCACAAGCGCAAACCTAACAGGACAATAATCATTAGTATAGGTCAGCCAGACGTTGCATCAACCCGTCAGCATCACCGCCGCAAATACTTTTTGTGCGTGTTATCCCATTAGAATCCACTTACATGCCGTATGAACCACTGTTGGCTCTTATAAAGGCGTCGGTGTACTTATCACGCCATCCCTTGAGTTGGAAGTACTGTTAAGCTTGGTGTTAGCCAAATATGCAGCTATTTGATGCTCGTCATGTGATGTTGCCATCAAAGCCAGCAAGAAATCAATGGTGTAGAGCCCAACCCATTGCACTAAAATCTGAGCTTGGCACCCAGTAAAACTTACCCGGTCATGACACTCACCTCCACCGGCACGCGCTATACCTTGTGTGTTAGCAAAAAGCCAAAGTCCCAAGAGAACCACAGTGGCCTAGGACTTTCTGCCCGACTTACCCTGCATGATAACGGAGATACCAGGTCCAGCGACGGGAATCATGTTGAGAGGAACATACACCAGTTTGCGGAACGCCGCATCTAGACTAAAAGCCTTGAGCGGCCACTTCCATACGGTGCCCATGCGATCCAGAACATTCTGCCCGTCGCCACGCAGGACAGGTCTTATCTGACGACCCGCGTTGACAAGATCCATGTGGCCCTGAAGTACAAGTGTGGCATCAAACACATCGACTAGGGGCATTGGAAGGATGTAGGTCATAGCAATGCTCTGGATGATTGTGGCGCTGAGGGCCAGAGTTGAGATAGTAGCCGAGATCATTGCAAGTGGACCCGTGAGAAAGAATGCCACCGCCATAGTCGGCACCCAAACAACGCCAAAGGTAAAAGCCAAGACCACGCTGGAAACTAGCATCAACGAAGGTAAATTATGCACGAAAGGACGCCAAAGAGACTTATGGCAAGCAAAGTAGATAGCGCCCTTGAGTCACGTAGTTTATATATTAGCGATGTGGGAGAAAGAGAAGAGGACGAAATAAGGATAGATGGCGAGAAAGGCTCTCACCTTGATGGGATATAGCCAGGACCGCGACTTGTTACTCTGCTTTATGGCGTCGACTGTCGAATTGACGTCGTCCTTGCTACACGTATAAAAACGACTTATTAGCAAAACGTCTCTTTCCCCAGACACTTCTTCACTTGAGCTGGGCTTACACGATTCGAGTGATGCGTGCAGATGCTCCATTGATCATTCGCCGCCGAAGTCCGGGTTTGGTGTTCTCTGATGCATCAGGGTTGGCATAAGATGACACAGGCTGCGGAGCCGAGGAGACGTCGGTGTTAGCGGTACTCATTGTGAGTAGGGGAAAGAATAGCTGAAATAGAATGTGATATTAATGCATGCAAGCAGAGTCGCAGACACAGAAAAATAAATGATCGATGATTAATTATCGTTGGTGATGCGGCGAAAACTTGGAAATGAAAGAATTAAAAAAAAAATTATGTTTGATCAAATCAACGTCAAGGCAAGTAAGGTTAGCATTCAGCTTAAAAAGTATGCGCTCTTGAAGCTGGCGATAGCTAGTTACGTCAGATCCCCACAATTCCGGCCAAGAAGAGTAACTACGAGCATACCACACTGCCGCAAGCGTTCGAGACATGCATTAAAGGGAAGTGACTGACTATGTAAAGGATCTTAGCGTGTAAACAACGCACGTAAGTAAGGGAAGGCAAGAAAAAGTGAGAAGATTTTTGCTTGTTTGTTTGTATTATTTAACGTCTGCCTATTTTTTTTTTTTTTTTT